>PVJD01003762.1:0-154644 GCA_004026545.1 Mormoops blainvillei
GTGTGTGTGTGTGTGTGTGTGCGTGCGCGTGTGTGTGTAGCTAGGGAGAACATTATATTAGGGGAGACTTTGCTACAGGCACATGTAATACAAGACCTTGTGCAGTATTTTTTGCATTAAGGTGATATAGCTTTTTCACTTAACACATTTTGACTCTACCCCGGAGGGTAGGGTGGTACAAATTAAGGGCCTGGAGTGGAAAAATAAGAATGTTTCTGTGTATATACCAACAAAAATGTTATCAGTAGCAGCTGGGATTTGGATAATTTTTATCTTATTTTTTCTTCTCTGTATTTCTATGATGAGTATTTACTAACTTGAAAATTTTAAGTTATTAAAAAAAAAAAAAAAGAGTGTTAGAAATCCAAGCTAGATGGCTGAAGTATCACGAGAGCTGGGAGGGAAGAACGGGGAGTTAAGAAACCAGCAAAACAAACTTCAGTGGCTTCAAACTCTCATCTACAGTCTCTCAGCGACAATGCCCATGGCCGTACCTGGGCCCTGGGGACACATGCCACCAACTGCCAGGTCCTGTTTTCTGCAGGCATGTCTCCTTAGGTCAATCATTTGGACAAGTACTAGATTCCGTTTCTGCGCAGACACTGGATCTCCTTGGTCTGCCCTGCCACGTGGCCACCTCATTTTCGGTGAGGCCTGGAAAGGAGGAAAAAAACAAATGAAACCAAAACTGCTGCTGTGCAGGAGAGCTGAGGGTGGAGGCCCGAGGCAGAGCTCAAGACAAAGAGCTCCAACCCAGCAACGGCGGGACACACGAGAGAGCGCGTCTGCCGTTTGGCTTTGTTTAGCAGCAACCATTACTTAATAAAAATATCACTTAAGTACAACACGAAGCAATAATAAGCATATTATACTGAACGTTTGTGTTAGGGAAGCTCTATGTAACACTAATGCATTTCTTTTTCTCTTCTTGAATTTTACATCACAGTAAGATAATGTTAGTTCTTTTCGGACCAGAGGTTACACATATTAAAGTGGAATCAGGTACTATTATGACATGTTTAAACTCTACACCTATGAATGGGGGACATGTTATGACTTCCAAAGGTAATTCTGATTTTTTTCCCTGGCCTATTTTTTAAAATCAAGTGTTTCATGTTGATATAATTGTAGATCCTGTCTCCCCTTTACCTGGCTGTCCCCCATGGTAACATCTTGCAAGTGTACTCCTGTGTGTGTGGCTATAAAAAACATAGCTTTATTGAGATATAATTGACATATAACACTGTGTAAATTTAGGATGTACAATGTGATAATTTGATATATGTATATATTGTGAAATGATTACCACAATGAGGTTACTTAGTGCACCATCACTTCACGTAGTTACGTGTGTGTGTGTGTGTGTGTGTGATGAGTACTTCTGAGATGTACTTTCAAGTACACAATACAGCATTATTAACTATAGCCACCATGTTGTACATTAGATCCCCAGAACTTATTCATCTCATAACTGGAAGTTTATATCCTTTGACCACTTTTACTTCATTTTCTTCACTTCACCCTATTGTCCTGATGACCACCAATCCAGTCTCTGTTTTTATGGATTCAGGTTTTTTTAGATTTTATGTGTAAGTGAGATCATACAGTATTTATCTTTCTCTGTATGACTTATTTCCTTTAGTATAATGTCCTCAAGTCTCATCTGTGCTGTTGCAGATGGAAGGATTTCCTTCTTTTGGGGGGCTGAATAACATGCCATTATAGATGTGTGTATGTATACCACATTTTCTTGATCTATTCATCTGTGGACTCACATTCAGATTGTTTCCATGTCTTGACTATTGTAAATAATTCTGCAATAAACATGGGGTGCAGATATCTCTTTGAGTTTGTGATTTCATTTCCTTCAGGCATATACCCGGGACTGAAATTGCTAGGTCATATGGCAGTTCTGGTTTTAGTCTCTTTAGGAATCTCCATACTGGTTTCCATAGTGGCTATATCAATTTATAACCCCACCAACAGTATATAAGTGTTCCCTTTTCTCCACATTCTCCCCAGCATTTATTATCTTTTTGATAATAGCCATTCTAATAGGTATGAGGTGATAGCTCATTGTGGTTTTGATTTGCACGTTTTGATGTTTAGTGATATTGAGCACCTTTTATGTACCTCTTGGCCATACATGTGTCTTCTTTGGAAAAATGTCTGTTCAGGTCCTTTGCTCATCTTTAAATTGGATTGTTTGTTTTTTGGGGTGTTTGTTTGTTCATTTGTTTTGCTATTGAGTTTTATGAGCTCCGTTTATAATTTGGATATTCTTTTTTGGGGAGGATATTAACTTCTTATCAGATATATGATTTGCAAATATTTCCTCCCATTTGGTAGGTTGCCTTCTCACTCTGTTGATGGGTTTTTTATTTTTATTTTTTGCTGTGCAGAAGCTTTTTAGTTTGATGTAGTTCCTCTTGTTTATTTTCACTTTTGCTGCTTGTGCAAAAAACCATCACCAAGGCCTAATTCAGAGAGCCTTTCCCTTATGTTTTCTTCTAGGAGCTTTACATTTTCAGCTCTTACGTGAAAGCCTTTAACTCAATTCAAGTCAATTTTTCTGAGTGGTATAAGGTATGGGTTATGCTATATAAGTCTTCAAATCAAGCAGATTGAGTCCTCTCATTTTATTCTTCTTTTAAAAATTGTTTTAGCTATTCTAACTCATTTTCCTTTCCATATAAATTTTAGAATAATCTTGTTTATATATACATTTTTGTCTGGCTGCTTTCAAGATATTTTTCTTTGTTTTCAGTTTTCAGAAATTTAATTATGGTGCAACTTGGCATGGATTTCTTTAGATTTATCCTGTTTAGGATTCACTCAGTTTTCTTTTAAAAAAATTTGTATTGAATTTATTGGGATGTCTTTGGTTAATACAGTTAGGTTTTAGGTGTATAATTCTGTAATATATCATCTGTATATTTTATTGTGTGTTCACTACCCTAAGTCAAGACTTCTTCCATCACCGTTTTTTCTGCCTATACCCTCTTCTACCTCCCTTCATGCCCCTTTCCTTCTGATAATCCCCATATTGTTGTCTGTGTCCATAAGTTTTTTTCTCTTTGTTTAATCCCCTCACCTTTTTCACCCACCCCCAAGCCCCTCCCCTCTGACAGCTGTCAGCCTCTTCTCTATCTATGAGTCTGTTTCTATTTTGTTAGTTTATTTTGTTTATTAGATTCCACATATAAGTGAAATCATACGGTACTTGTCTCTCTCTGACTGGCTTTTTTCACTTAACATAATATTCTCTAGGCCTATCCATGCTGTTACCAAAGGTAAGATTTCTTCTTTTTTATGGTCAAGTAGTATTCCGCTATGCAAATATACCACGGCTCTTTTATCCACACCCCTACTGATGGACACATGGGCTGCTTCCAGGTCTTGGCTACTGTACTTGTAAATAACGCTGCAATGCACATACAGGTGCATACATTCTTTCAAATCGGTGTTTCATGTTTCTTCAGATATATTCCCAGAAGTGGAATTGCTGGGTCATAAGGCAGTTCCATTTTTAATTTTTTGAGGTAACTCCAACCTCTTTTCCATTGTGGCTGCACCAATATGCATTCCCACCAACAGTGTGTGAGGGTTCCCCTTTCTCTACATCCTCGCCAACATTTGTTGTTTTTTAGTTTATTGATGATAGTCTTTCTGACAGATGTGAGATGATGTCTCATTGTGGTTTTAATTTGCTTTTCTCCAAGGAATAGTGACATTGAGCATCTTTTCATGTCTACCGGCCATCTGTATGTCCCTTTGGAGAAGTGTTTATTCAGGTTCTTTGCCCATTTTTTAAATTGGAGTTTGTTTTTTTGGTGTTGAGTTTTATAAGTTCTTTAAAAATTGGACACATATGTGCAAAAAAAAAATGAAACTAGACCACCTTCTTCTCCATACATGAGAATAAACTCAACATGGATTAAAGACTTAAATTTGAAACCATAAAGATCCTAGAAGAAAAAATAGGCAGTAAAATCTTGGACATTTCTCAGGGCAATATTTTTTCTGATATATTTCTATCGGCAAGGGGGACACGATAAAAAAAATAAACAGATGGAACTACATCAAATTAAAAAGTTTTTGCACAGCAATGGAAACCATCAACAAATGAAAAGACAACCCAATGAATGGGAGAACATATTTCGTAATGATACACCTGATAAGGGGTTCATAGCCAAAATGTATAAAGGAGTCACGCAGTTTCTTGAATCTGTAGTTTATGTCTCTTGAAAGTTTTGGGTGGTTCTTTTTTTAAATCGTTGTTCTATTACAGTTGTCCCGATCCCCACCACACACACCCCCGTGTCTTTCCCCTGCCCCGCCCACCCTACCCCATCCCTGATCCCACAGACTTTGGGTGGTTCTTAATCATTAGTTCAAGTATTTTTTCAGTCTTGTTCTCTTCTCTCCTTCTGGGACTTCAATGACATGAATGTTAGAGAGTGTTCGCCCGTCCCAAGTGTCCCTGAGGCTCTGTTCATTTTCTTTTTCAGTCTATTTTCTCTCAGTTGTTCAGACTGGGTAGTTTCTATTGTTCTATCTTCCCATTCATTGACTATTTCTCCTCTCCATTCTGCTGTTGAGCCTATCCAAAGAGCGCTTTATTTTGGTCATTGTACTTTTCGGTTCTAAAATTTCCATCTGGCTCTTCTTTATATCTCAGATTTCCTTGCCGAGACTTTCTATTTTGTTCTTTCTTTTTTCAAGCATGTGTTCTAATTGCCCACAGAAACAGTTTTATATGGCTGGTTCTCTGTTCTAGGTGTTGGCATCTGTTGATTGTCTTTTTTCATTTGTTTTTGAGATCATCCTGGTTCTTGAAATGATGAGTGAATTTCTACCGAAACGTGGACATTTTCATATTACAAGACTCTGCATCCCATGTAAACGTTTTGTTTCATGTAGATTCTTCTGACACCACCATGGCAGGAAGAAGAGAGCCCTGTCTCGTTACTGCTGGGTGGAGATAAAAGTCCAGTTTCCCCTCTCAGCCTCCACTGACACCTGAGGACAAGGGCACTTTGTTAAGCTCTGCAGGGATGGGAGTTCCCAGTGTGATCTTCATTTACACTGCAAAGGGGTGTGCCTCATTCCAGGCTGGTGGAGTTCAAGGTCCTGGCTGTCTACTCTGCCTTCTCTGACACCACTCTGTGGGAGGATGTTGGGGAGCATTTTACAGCTGGCGAGGGTGGAAGTCAAGGCTCTCCACTTGGCCTTTAGTGATGTGAGTGTGGGTGGGGTCACTCACAGTATTTTTCTGTGGTGTTTGGCTAAAGCAGAGTGGTTATTATCTAAGAGATTTTTGTCATGCTAGGCTGCCCCTCTCCTGGTCCTTCAGAAAGAGAGAACAGGTTTTTCTTGCCCTTTTTTTGTCTTCACTTAGCGTTTCCAGGTTGCTGGCTTCTTTAACTCCAAGCCTGGGATAAATGAGGCCAAAATAAAACCCAGAGAATTTACCCCTGTGCTGTTCCTTAGGTCCTGAGACCCCCAGCTGCCCTGCCTTTCTCTGCTCCCCACTAACAGTCTTCTTACGTTTGCTTTCTGTGTGATGCCGCAGGCTCTTACCTGTGCCTAACAGGAGGAACAGAGAAAACCCTGTCTGCCTCCCCTTCCTGGGAGCGAAAGTGCCTTCCTTGCGACTTACACCGTTCAGCCAAAACAGAAGCCCACCGGAACGTTAGTATCGTGTCCACTTCTAGCATTACTCACCGGCATTTTTAAGTGATCAAAGTCCTTTGCTGATAGAATATCTCCGTGAGATATTTTGGGCCCCTCTTTCTAGAGAGATAATCAGGCCTTGAATTATACAAGGATCATCTCTGCATAAATCTGTTACCACAGTAAAATTAATCCCATCAAAGGATGTTAAATCTTGCTCATTCAAAGGGAGGAGGCAAAGATAGTTTTATACCCAGAATGGCTATCCTAAAAACACCAACATGCTCTGCTGTTGCGCCTACTTTACCACACGCTTTGCGGGCTAACAATGTCCCCCCAAATTAATTATCTGCAATCTCCACCCCAAACTTTTGATTTGATCTCCCAGAAAAACTGTCCAAATTCCTATTATGTTTCTTTTAGCACAGCAAGTTACCAAACCAAAATCAGGAACAAATCTCTAAATATTATTAATGAAGGAGGAGTTTCCTTTGAACGAGAGTCTTTTAAACTGTGATGTCTAGAGATTTCTCATACAGCTTTAAAAGGAGCCTCTGCCATTTTGATTAGGAATTTATCTCAAGTCCTAACGAAGATGGGCATGTTGTCTGAATATCCTTCATCACGAACATTAGCTGGTTACGTTCCCTTGTAAAAAAAGCAACGCAATCCCTCCTGGGGATCCCCACTAATTAAATGATTTTCTTTATCAGAGGCGAGAGTTGGTTGTTTCTCCAACTCTGAGCCATGTGGCAGGGAAACTCCTGGAAACCCAAAGAGGAATTTTCCTTTTGTTACCTGGTTTTCTCCTGGGTCCGTCCTGATACTGAACACACAGCGACAAAATGCTGTCTACTGAACCAGAGTCTTTTATCGCACTATTATTTCAGTCATTTGGGGGTTTGGAGAGAGATGGTGGGATGGAGGATGGCTAATGCAGAAAGATGGGCCATGCAATTGCCACTTGAAAAACAGGTTTGTCCTTCAAAAATGAAACAGCAGTAGACTCTAATGACAGGTGAAATTTGGAAAAGGATTAGGAGAGGATTACTTAAGAGAAAAAGAACAGATGTATCCAGGGGGCTCCAGGTTGGGGAGGGGACTTAAGCTTTTGAATGACACCCTCAAAATAGCCCCCTCACATTTCAGTTAGAGTTGTACCCGTGGACTTCGGCAATGGCCAGTGTTGGTGATTTGGGGGTCATCTTAAAGAAGGGCAAAAGGTAGAATGAGCGCAGAAGATTCCTTTCATTCTTTAAAGGACAAGCACAATTCAAAGGGAGAAGGCATGTTGTATTTTTTTTAGCAAAACAGGAGTATGTAGGTACCTGAAGAGAGAGCAGGAAATCCACAGCTCTCACAGCTCTCCACCCTATAGGACCCCAATGTTCAATTTCAGGACGCTGGGAATAGGTAGAAAAAGAATCTTAATTCCCTGGAGAGAGAGAGTGGCCATGAAGTCGAGGCCAGAATTTCTACAGGGAAAGCTGATTGTAGAGCATTGTGGATGGAAGTGATCGTCTGGCCTGTATTCACCTTCTAGAAGAAGAAACATCCCCGAGAGGGGCAATGACCTGCCTAAGATCATGACCAGTTAGTGACAAAGTCACACCTGGAATTCAGGGAGTTAGGTCCCCACTGTGCAATCTAAGCCATTTTCTTTACGCTATGAGTAATCCTATCTTACCAGGCTTGGTCAAGGGCTCCAAGCCAGAAAGGTGAGAACAAGAGGATCTGAGCCCATGTTCTGTCCAGCAGAGGGACTCCTTGGGGAGCTCCAGGTGGTTCTTTGGCTGCCAAGCCTTGGGGCAGGAAGATCTGCAGGGGACATCTGGGGAAGGTAGCCGAATGAAATAATAATACAAGCTACTTATTGAGTGAAATAATTATAACAGCTACTTATTAAAATTTTAGCATATATATGTCCCAGATATTACACGGGTTATTCTTATACTAAAACATTATTTGTTGTTTATCTGAAATTCAAATTAAACTGGGCATCCTGTATTTTCATGTTAGGCACTGTGCTAAGCACTTTATAGGCATTTTCTCATTTGATTCTCGCAATAACCTTGTGAGGTAAGTAAAATTATTATTCCCATTCTGCAGATTAAAAACTGAGACTCAGGGAGGTAATGTAACTTGCCCAAGCTCATATACTTAAGTAAATGCCAGAAACAGAATTTGAATCCATCCCTGTCTGGCTTTGGACTCCATGCTTTTAATCCCCGTTTTGTATCACTTCTCAAGGGCAGACTGCACTCTGAGCTTCCCAAGCCACAGTAAAAATTTGGGTGCCTGCTTAACTCAGGAACACAAAGGAAACGAAATTTGATGCCTAACTAGCCTAGCTGCTTCAGGACAGAGGTTGTAGCGGGAGGACTGGTGTCTCTGGTGGGCATCAGGCTCCACAGAGATGGTGCTGGGCGCCCAGGTGGCCCCGCGGATGCAAAACTGGCTGCCCAGGTCAGCTCTCCTCTGACTCCGCCTCGCCTGGTCAGTGGGACGTGGCCCAGCAGAGCTCTGCAAAGGCAGAGCCTTGGGTAAGTGAAGTTTGCCACATTTCTACTGCTTCCTGCTTGGCGGTTGCCTACCTTGGGCCAAACCTCATTGTTCCCCCAGATCTTAGATCCTCTCTATCAATGCTTCTCAAGCATAGGTGCACATGAGAATCACCTAGGAAGCCTATTAAAATTACTAGTACCTGAAGCCCATTTCCAAGGATTCTAATTTAGTTGCACTAGGTTAAGCTCCCCAATTAAAGTTGCCACTTAAAATACAAACACTCAGTTAAATTTGAATTTCAGATGAACAATGAAAAATTTTAGTAAAACTGTGTCCCAGGTATTACATGGGTTACACTTACACTAAAACATTATTTGTTGTTTATCTGAAATTCAAATTAAACTGGGTGTCCTGTATTTACATTTGATAAACCTGGCACTCATATCCTTGGGTCGTCCTAGTGCACAGGCACAAGCTGGCAATCCTTCCACATGCACTTTCATGTTGCCCTCAGCTTCACAACTTCCGGCCCAGGCAGCAAACCTGTGTGTTTTCTTAGAGCCCCACCGTGCCTGGCCTTTCACTTGGCAGCAGAGCTAATTGTGTGAAGGGGAGGACGAATCGTGAGAGGTTAGCTAGGGGCGCCAGTGGGAGACTGGCAATGTCTGATAAGTAGCACTGAAGGTGCTGCCTGCTCCCTGCATCAGCTCTGTGCTGAGTTCCTAGTAATCGAACAATGCCGAGTGCACACAGGCTACACAGGGCGCTTGTTAGGTACTCAGGGGATGGCATGGAGCCTCTGGAACAACCACGGCCTGGGAAGGGAGAATCCACCTTTCCTTTACTGGGGAAATTTTCAGCCTACCATCTAATGAGGATTTGGAACAGTTAGCAACCTTGTTATGCAGAGAAACCCAGTTAGCTAGACAGTATAAGCTTACACTCAATGCACGTGTGGCCGAACAGAACCAGATGAAGGTAAGTGAGCTGTAAACAAGACGAAGGAGCACTCCGCTCTGCCAGCCTGGGACCAGGGAGCATCCCGGCTCTGTCACTTGCTAGCTGTGCCATTTGGGGTAAGGCACTTATTTTCCCTCGACCTTCATTTCTTCATCTGTAAAATGGGGGTGATGATAATGCCTCATGGAATGATTATGAGGGTGGAATACAATTAGGCTTGGAAAACAAAGCCTGGAATATTATAAGCATTTTATGAGGACAATCTGGGACCACATTACACATATGTATAATACACTCAAAAGTGTTCATGTCCAAAGGATATAAAATTAAAATTAACAAGATGAGAAGACATTTCCTGGAACATTTGTTCAGCCAGAGATTTGATAAAACCCAGCTCTTCCACAACTTTGAAAGATGGAACAGGAAATGAAGAACTTCCCAATTCTAGCCTCTGTGTCTGGGATTTTTTACTCAATTCTACTTTAACAATGACACAATTAAGTATCAAAAGTCTAAGGCAGAGTCTTGCAACGGTATGCCAACATGTTATTCTCATGTGCCTGCCTGTCTGGGATGGGTGTTTTTAGGGTGTAGTTATATGAAAATAGCCTCTGATTACATTTCTGACTTTTTCAGGTAGGTTATAATTTCAGACAGTTGTTTTGACGTGACTCTTTGGCAGGCCACACAGATCTGTGGGATCATAAGAACTCTGTCCATTAGAATGACATGAGATATTAAAAATTTAACTATTCTGATACGTAACATGGTATGCCCTACTAATGTGGAAACATGCAAAGGGTCAGTCGAATGCAAACAAAATTAATTTCTAATGTAAGCCAGAAGAGGGAAAGAGAAACGTGAAGGCAAACCCTTCCTCGCTCTCTGTTATGACAATTTCTGCGATGTGTGAAAGGAGGTAACAGTCCCTCTGAATGAACCCCTATTACTCGGTCTCCAACTTGGAGTTTAATTTCATTTTCTGAAAGACACAGGAGTAAAGAAGGCTGTCTTCGAGTGCATGTATGTGCCCGTATGCATATCTGCCTGCCTGGGACTGGTCCTATGTCTACATGTACACTTAGTGAGAAGTCCCACGAGAATGAGAGTTTGGGCTCTTTGCTTACTGCTGTGTCCCTATACCTAGAACAAGCCTGACACATGTGAGATTCTGTCTTCTGATGTAATGAATTAATCTGTATGTTGAGTACAGACTGTGTTATCCCTGATAAATGTACCCACTTCCGTGTTCAGCAGCCTTTTCACCCATGAGAACTGAGCTGCGGGTCAGGAAAGGGAGAGGGCCACTCACAGAGCTCAGACAGGACAACTGGAAACAGAAAGAGAAAATAGGTTTCAGGGGAGAAGAGGATGCAGGGGCGGGGATGTGGGGAGGTGGTTGTGCAAGTGGCCTGGTTTCTAGGAGGTTAGGACCTAATCTGTAGATTTTGCATACTGCACCCCTGCATGGGGGTTGCCTCCAAGACTATTGATTCAGTGGTTCATAGACTGGGGTCCTGGGCCCCCGGGCCTTCTAGAAGACAGGAGTGGGGCTCCTCCAACATTTTGTGTTGTTTTCCAAAAAAGAACAAATGGGAAGCAGGCTTTTCCCAGAGGTAAGGCAAATTGGGTGACTTAAAATAATGCCAGTTTCTTTGCTTTGGGCTAGAGATTTACCAGCTCAGTGTGGTCATGCTGGTTCTCCCATGCTAATCCAAAGCCTCAATGGGCAGTCACATCTCAGCCTGTGATTAATGAACACAGGGGAAATGAGTTAATGATGGTTTTTGGAGTGGGGAAGAGGTAGACCGTGCCAATGGAAAGCTCCTCTCATAGATGAGGACCCTGATGCTGAACATGGCGAGGTTATTTATCAAAATGACACAGTAGTACCGTGCAAGAGCCAGCTCTCACTCCCATCATTTTGTCGTTGTTTGTGTTTCCCCTGAAAATCTTCCAGGACTCTCCTTGCCTAATACTATCCTGACGTGTGCGTAACACTTTGCAGTTTCCAAAGTTCCTTTATACATATCCCTTCAGCAAGGGAAACCTTGTTCTTCCCACCTTGTAGATGAGAGTACTGGGCTCTGAGAGGTTAAGCGACTTGTACAAGTTCATCCAACTAACAATCAGGAGGAAGATCCTTTGCCACCTACGCGTACCTTTCCTTTCCATCACCCGATACTTAATATTTCATCAATAAAACTTTATGCTTTTAGCCCTGGTCGCGTGGCTCGGTTGGTTGGATTGTGGGTTTGTGCACCAAAAGGTTGCCAGTCCGATTCCTGGTTAGGGACCTTGCCTAGGTCTTGGGCTTGATCCTGGTTGGTGCGTGTACGGCAGCTGGGTGATGTTTTTCTTTCACATCAGTTTCTCTCTCTCCCCTGCCCCCCTTCCTCTCTCTCTCTAAAAGTCAATAGAAACACGCCCTCAGGTGTGAACTGAGAACAATTCTTTTAGTTTAAGTCATTGGCCACCTTTTCATGCCAAATGCCTCTGGGAATGAATGTATTTCAGCTCGGGTCATTCACTGGTACCTTAATGTACATGAATTTAGGATCTTTGTTGAATTCCCTTTAAAAAAATATGGAGATGTTATAGAAAGTAGGGGCCTGAAGGATTCATCTAGAACACACCCCAGAGTGAGAAGATGTAAAAAAAAATTAGCCGTGTATGAATCCCACCTTGACCTCGGGCCACTGCCTTTATGGCCAGGTGATTTTTGAAAATTCTCCATTAGAAGCATCTTATTACAGAGGAGACCTATCATGTCATCAGATCCGTAGAGCGGCAAGGACAGAGGAAAGATGGCTGAGCCTCTACTTTTTGGGAAGGGAACTTCAATCATCTGGCTCAATGGGTTTCTGGCTTCTCCACAGAGACAAACAACATCTTGATATTTAAACTTTAATGTGAATGACTCAGAAATAGTTTGGCAGACAGTGTCAAATGCCTCTTCTGGCCATGCAACAGCCAGGAAGCCAGAAAGGTCCAGCACCAAGATTCCAGCCGGGCAGGAAAGGGCACTCATGCCTACGACCCTCATGGCCTCAGTCCCTGTTTTGTGCCATGCACGTGCTGTGCCAAGTGCCAGGGGCTGGGAACGCCAGGGGAAGCGAGGCGCGCTTCCTGTCCTTGATGAGCTCATAGTCTAATGAACCCTGTAAGTACTGGGTGTTGTATAGAAGTAGCCCAGGAGCCGGCTGAGACAGGAAGGGCCTGACAACCTCAGAGGTCCAGGAGGAGGGAGGGCAGAGTCCAGGAGAGCAGAGATAATGCCTCAGGAGCAGGTGACACCCGGGTGAGCTCCAATGTAGGGTGGAGGCTATTTATCCTCTGCCCGTGTCTACACCCGCTGATGAGTGTGTGGGTGGGGGTGGGAGCCTGGGGAGTGGTTGAAGGAGGCCTGGTCAGCACTTTTCAGGCTGTGCCAGGAGCCACTGGGATAGGCAGAGTCCTACAGTTCTCCTTGTTCCTGCCATGCTACTTATGTCTGATAGCCCCTGACTCTCGAGTCCTGGGCTTTCCTAAAGCCACTTCTCCCTCTCACAGATGAGGACAAGATGAAGACCTCCAAGGAGAGAAAGCGCCCTGAGCTAGTTCCTCAGCTTGCTGCTGGGTGCTCCCTTTCCAAAGAGAAAGGTGCCCGGGAAAAACTTGTCTGGGAAAGCTCTGTGGATTAGGACTCAAGTGACAATGCAGAGGACAGAAGATATCTTTCTCTCTCTCTTTTTAATCCTCACCTGAGGATATACTTGTTGGTTTCAGAGTGAGAGGAAGGGAGAGAGAGAGAGAAAAACATGGATGTGAGAAACGTCAGTCAATAGCCTCCCGTGTGTGCCCCGATCGGGGATCGAACCCACAGCCTTCTGGTGCACAGGCTGATGCTCCAACCAACTGAGCCACTCCAGGGCCAGAAGATTTCTTAATGGTATTTACCAAGCCTGAGTACAAAGACCACAGGTCAAAGAGTAGGGAAGAACCTGAATTGGCCATGCTGGCAAGGTCCAAAGGAAAGCTAGACATTGGAGGAACAGATTTAGGCAAAAGGAACTAGGGAGGGGAGGACAGGTAAGGAGGAAAAACAGAAATAAGGAGCCCAGGAGAACCAGAGTGGTCCAGGGTGGGAAGGGCATTGCATCCGATTGCAGGATGGGGATGTCTGGGGGCAGCTCTCCCAGCGCCATCTCAGTAATTAACCAGCCTCTGTGCACCTGAAGACACAATTACAGACAAAACAACTCCTTTGATGTAAGAGTATATAGAATGTCTGGGGGAAAGAGGGGCAAATAAAAGAGAGAGTGAAGTTGCTTTAATATGCAAACAAGGCTGATGGAAAAAATATTACCAAACAGGCAAATAGGCCAAACAAAGAAAAAGAAGGTTGGGAAGATAAGATTCATGCTGAGCAGGCACCCAAGATGCCCTGGGTCCTTGGGAGCATCATGGCTGGCCTTGCTGGGCACTGCAAAAAGTCAGGGCTTTCCTTTCAGAGAGTTCGCATGTTCTTATCAGGCTGGCTGCCTGCCTTCTCTTCCCCTACCTGTTCTCTGCAGAAATTCTCAGGCCAGCTTCCAAAGAGGCCTGGTTATTCACGGAGTCAAAGCCCTGGAGAAAGTGAGGTGCAAAAGGTTTGAATGGCTTCTCCTGGGAAGCAAAGCAAATCAGGAATGGAGCCGAGCTTGTAGCCCAGCATCCTGGATGCCTGTCCCATGATATAACCCCTGAACCACCACTCTTTCTATTGAGGCCAACTTTATTGGAGAAACCTGTAATTGGGGTAGTGGGGAGCGAGAGGGAGAGCAATACGATGCTAACATGATTTAACACTTGATGGGCTCTGAAAAAAATAAGAAAGGGGCTTTGAGCTTTCGCTTGGCACATTCATCATTCCACATACATGTTACCAAAATGAATGTATGCAACTAAACTATATGTGAGACTCTGGGGCACAATAGCACAGACTTTGTAAAACAAAAAGGCATTTCTCCTGCCTCCACTGTGTCTCTTGTGGTGCCATTGTCTGATGCTAAGAACTCACATAATAACAAAAAACAATGCCCCTGTGATGGGGGGAAAACTTGATTTGGCACCAGCAGTGGTGTTTTCCATGGGAATGATGGTGGGGGCTGTGGCCGACTGTGGGAATAGTGCAAATCAGCACTTTTTTGTAGATTTTCTTCAAGCCATTGTTTGTTTTGGCTTTAGTCAGATCCATGGCCCAGCTTGAAGATTCCCACTGGGCTTTCTGAAGCTCACAGACCTATGAGAGATGAAGTAAGGATAAATAAATAATTACAAAACACCCCACTACCACCCTTGCACTCAGGTGCGGGGTGTGCCTATCTCGGCGGTGTGTGTGTGTGTGTGTGTGTGTGTGTATACATACATGTTGGTCACAGGACTGCATGTATGTGCCTTGGCCCAGGCTTCTACCTGGGAATTAGAGAGACCAAGGTGTTTGGGGGCTGGGCTTCCCTGGTTCATTGTCTCCCTACCAACTTTCATTTGGGGTCAGGGAGATCTGGGCTGTTTCACATAAGTGCCAGTTTTTGCAAAATGGTATTAGATAAAACTGGTTTGAAACTATACCTTCCTAAAGCCCTTAGACATTTATAGACTTTTAAACATGAATAGTTTGGGTTGTGGTCCTGACAGGAACCAAAAAAGTCAGTAATTGTTGTGATAATGGAAGGTGAACTTTTATCTCACAGCTCTTAGGAGTACATTGGCTTCCAAATGCCCATTACGGATTGTTCCTGTTTTACCAGCAGCATGTTATTAGTATAGAGTAAGTCCTCGCCTAAGCTGTCAATAGGTTCCGTGGCTCTAAGCAAAACGACATATAACAAAACCAAAATTTTCACTGGCTAATTGATATAAACAAAAGTTAAGTTCCTACAGCATCTCACTAACATTATAACGAAATGACATTATTGAGGGCCTGCTGTATTCTGGAAGCACAAAAGGCTTTTTTGAAGGCTCTCTGGGGATGTGTGTGCTCTAAGTTATTAGTGAGTGTTTTACAAAGAAATGCATTTCTGTCCTTTTTTCAAAAAAATTTTTCATTTCCAGTGAGAGTTTTCCTGACAAATGTGTAGCTACCTCTGAGCCTGGTGGCTGGGTGGCACAACTGTAGGGGGCAGCATCCCTGTGTCTTCTATGAAAATGGTTCCTCTGGAGAAAAACTCCAGGTGGCCTTGCAAGGTGACAATATGTAGACGGCCTTGTTGCAGAGATGTTTTCCAACAAAGGGCAGAAGAGTCTTATTTCCTCAACATATTTTCTCTTGGAAGCAAATAGGGGACCCAGGTTCTTGTCTGGGTCTCAACTGGAAGAAAAATATCTTACTATGGCCCAGGCAGTGTGCTCAGAGCAGATATAATTTAATCAGGACAAGACGCTTATTGGAGGTTTCACAGGTGGGGAAACTTAGGCAGGAGAGATTAGGGCACTTGCCCAAGCTCACACAGTCAGCATGCAGCAGAGGTGGGTGGGACTTGAATCCTTCTCTAAGGCACTTCCCAGAGGCCTTCAAAGACCCTTCACTCCCATAGCACTTCCCAGGCCTGGAAAGCACCCGGGGTCCCTGTAGAGCCTGACTGGGTGACAGCAGCAGCCGTGAAAACAACGCCGGTTGGGGTAGGGGTCTTCAGAGCCCAAAGGAGGAGTTCAGCAGGGATGGGGTGGTCCCAGGGCTGCCACTTCTGCCTCTCTGTCAAATAAAATGGGGCCAGGTGTGATGGCACCCTAGTGTGAGCTTTGCACAGCTGGACCAAGGCTGGGAAGAGGAGTGTGGAGAGAGATGCTTACATCTCCTCCCCTTCTTGGAAAAATAACTTTGCATTTGAAGGGAGAAAGAAAGAGTGAGTAAATCTGTAACCTGGATTTGTTGGCCTGGGGATTTTATTTGGCCCTTTGAAGGCACAAGGCCTTGCCTGTGTATGTGTGTGTGTGTGTGTGTGTATTGGGGGGAGGGAACTTCAGATTACGTGTGATTTTTAAAAACTGGACTTTTATTTAAAATAAATAAACGTCATGGTTGCTATCATTTACTGGGGACCTATTATGTGTCAAGCATTGTGCTGGACTCTTTACGAGGTATTATTTTTATGTGAAGGAAAAATAGCTTAGTTTGTTTTCATGCAGGTACAATCAGAGACATCGAGTATTTTTTCCATTCCGGTTAAAATACAGTGCTCTATACTGTGATAAGATTTGGGGAGAGGCGGGGAAGGGTGCGGGGACCGGCAGGGGGCGGTCCCTGCCTCGCTTGTCTCCACCTTTTATTTTGACTCGTCGGATTGCAACAGGCTCGCACTAGGACCCAGGAGCCGGAGCGCCTCTGTCTGTCTTGTGGGTTCATTCAATCTCCCATACACTCAGACCCACTGCGAGACCGACACACACTCACTCACACTCAGGCACGCAACTGCACTCAGTGAGGCTCGGGAAGTCAGGTCGCCTCCCGGCCTCCGCGCCTCCTCCGCTCCAGCCAGCCGGGTCTCTTCTGGGGCCCGGAGCTCGGCCGGGCCGCGCAGCCCTAGAAGAGGACTAGCTCGGCAGACCCCGGTCCCTCCATGGGCAAACGCGGGCGACCGCGCAAGGAGGCGCGCTGCGAGGGCGCAGGGCTGGCCCCCACCGCGCCCCCGGCCGTGGCTGCGCCTCAGCCCCCTGCCCAGCCCGAGGAGCTCGCGGGGGCCAAGCTCAGGTGCCCCTTCTCGGACATTTTCAACACCAGCGAGAACTCGATGGAGAAGCACATCAACACTTTTCTGCAGAACGTGCAGATTCTGCTCGAGGCCGCCAGCTACCTGGAGCAGATCGAGAAAGAAAACAAAAGTAAGTTTGGTTCCCCAGCTCCTCCTCGGCGCCCGGCTCTTTCTTCCTCGCCCACTTGGGCGACCCCTGTCGCCTGCTCGGCCCGCGTCCCCCCTCCCCCCAACACACATCCAGCACTCGGCAGTAAAGCCGATGACACGGGAGAAAGGACACGCACGCACAAAGCTGCTAAAGATGTAACAAAGACGAGCGGGGGGGGGGAGCAGTAAAGAGAGGTCTGTCCGTGCGTCTGTCTGTTCGTTTCCCCGAGGCTGGGAGGATCGCCCAGCCGAAGAGCAGGGGAGCGTTGTTGTTTTCTGACAACTGAGCCGAGAGCTCATCTCTTCGAGGTCGCCTTTCTTCCTTTTTTTTTTTTTTTTTTTTCCGGAGCCTTCTCGGGCAGACAAGTGTTGTTTTTCTGTCGCTCGTTCCTGGGTGGGGTGGGGAGGATTAGAAGCCGAAAGTTGGAAACCGTAGGCAGTGCTCGGCGGTTTCAGAAAGAAAATACAAGACACACACGACAACAATAACAACAACAGCCACCGAAAGCCCTTCACGGCGTGGGCTCGGGCTGGCTCGGCTCTGCTTATCCCTTCTGTTTACTTCGCTTTTTCCTCGCTTTGCAGCAGGGCTGGACTCAGGCTATTGCGTCCTCCGATACAGTGCCCCTGCTCCTCTGTTTCCCTGGGGTGCCACCGCTCCCCCCCATCCCCCGCCCCAAGAAACAGGCCGGCTGGGCCAAGCAGCGCCAGCAGGTCGCCCCGGACCCGCTGTCCTATGGGGAAACTTGGCGAGGGGGACGGAGCTAGAAGGAAACTTTGGGATCTTGCAGGAAACAATAGTTGGGGTAGAAGGTGTGGGCTGTTGTGTGCTGTTTCTTTATTTTCAGGGAGACGGCTCCCGAGCGAGCGCGCAGTGCTAGAAGGCAAACGCCTTTTTGGTTGATTTCTCCGTCCACCCTCACCCCCGCCCCTCAGGTGGAGAGCGATGCGGTGTTGGGAGGGGGTGGGGGAGGCTGGGAGCCCCACCCCGGCCTGGCCTCCTTTTTCGTATTTGTTTGTTTCATTTTTGCCCCTGCCAGCCGGGTCCCCCAGCCTTCCCCAGGCAGTTGACTCTGCATCCTAACGGGGGCACGCGTGTGCGGCGTCTCCAGCACGGTCCTCACAAATAATAGCTGCGAGAAGGGGGAAGGGGCCGATGCCGATATAGAACGACAGGCTAGAGAAAACCAGTCTGTTTAATCTGTCCGAACAAGTAGGAAGATCAATGAGAAGAGGGGAGGAAAAAAAAAATGGTCCGATTGCAACGTGTCAGATCTTGTGAAAACCCCCCACCCCCAACACAACAACAACCCTCAAACACAAAAACACCTTAGTAGACCAACACCTCAGTCCTCCCAGGATAAAGTAAGCGTGTGTTGGCACAGCAATTGTGCAGAAGCCGTAAGGAAAAAAAGCAAGGATTTGTGTCGGGAGGTCGGTGGTGCGTTCTTTCCTTTCTCTTCTCTCTTGTTTTCTCGGAGTGCTTGCCTGGGTTTCGAGAAAGGCGCATCGCCGGCTGTGTAGCCGAATCAGATTGTAATTATTCGGAGCGGGGGGGGGGGTGGCGGTCGTGTCGGTTGTGCATTCGTTAGGAGGGTAGTTTCTGAAAAGCCAGAGCCTGTGGGGATCTGGGTGAAGATGTGGTTTTGTTTGGTGTTTGCTTTTGTTGGAGGGGGGAGGGGTGCCTGGGTCCCCGGTTCTCTGGAGTCTGTCCCGTAGTGCTGGCTCCTGCTGGGGGTGCACCCTAAGAGGGCACCTTGGAAGTGTGTGGCAAACCTGGTTTGACCCCCTCCCCCCAGCTAGGTGTACTAAGGAGGTTTCTGGAGCTTCCACCGCGTCCCGTCACCCGTTCTCACCCACGGACAATCGGAGACGTTCGCCAACACCCCCCCCTCCGCCCCCGCTAACCCACCCCGGCCTCCCTGGCCGCCGCCGCCTTCTTGTTTACCCCGTGCCGGGGCTCCGGCGTGGCCACCAGTCACGTAAGCAGAGGGCCGGGCGCGCCGGGCCCGGCTACCCCGCACGGGGCGGGACAAGTAGCAGAACTGGGCTCCCGAGGCTGGGAAAGCCTAGGGGCTTCCTCCCGGTCCCTCGCCCGAGGCGTCCGCTAGCCCCCGAGAGGGGCTCGGAACCTCAACATTCCAAAGTCAACTTCGAGTACGTAATCAGTCCCTCGGCCTCGCTGCACGACGCCCCCCCTCCGCCCCCGCCCCAACCGACTCCCCGCGGGAGTATTTTTAGCTCTCTTGCCTCTTTTCGCTGCCGCTGTTTGGCTCTGCATGACGTGATGTCAACGGCCCCCAGATTTCCCCGAGAGCGTGGGACGCTGCGCCGTGCCCGACTCGGCTACCGGGATGTGCTCCAGGCCTTCGCCCCCCTCCCTAACAGCTCGCGCAGTTGAGGGCGACCTCCAGCAAACTACGGGCGGCCCTTTGCCGGGCTCTCTATTATCCCCCTTGCAAACTGGAGCGACCCGCGGTGGCCACTTTGTCCACTCCACCCCTGCCCCCCACTCCCAGTCCGAGTATGGAAAACGGCGGGCCCTACATCTGCCTTGTTTTATTGGGGGCGCTTCTTCGCGCTGGCGGCGCTCGCCGTTGTTTTCTGCTCACTGCACACAATGCCCGCGCGTCACGGCGCTCCGCGTGTGCACAGCAATAACGCGAGTCGGGGGGCGGGTCGTGCGTGCTCCCGGCTCGGGCACTGCGGGTCGCTCCGCGCGCGCGGGGCTTGTTTTGCTTCTGAGCCCGGCTTTCCGAAAAGCTTACATCATTCAGTTGTTGGGAGGAGGGATGGGGATCTGGGCGTTCCGATAGGATTCCAGCATTTCCCAGGTCCCTGTTTTTTGGAAGGAAGTAGGGACCCTGGCTTTTTTATTATTTTTATGATGGGAGGGCTCAAGTTTTGTTTGTTGGGCAAGTTTTGGGTTTTTTATTTTAGGTCACTACGGCAAAGGGCATTGCTGGCCGGCTCAGGTGCACAACCTCCCCGCCTTCATTTCAGCCAGTTGCCCTGTAATCACTTGATCTTAGTTTCTCCGCCTCCTCTTCCCCCTCCCCGCTAGAGACACATGGTTTCCACATGGAGACAAACTTCTTTCCTCTGACTGGACTTGACCTAGCTGCGTCGTTCAGCCAATCGGCAGCTGCCGCTTCCTATGACGTCACGCGTTGCTGAGCCCAGAGACAAGGGGTGGGGCCAGGAGGCCAGCCAGGAAATCTCTGGGAGCTGTAGTGCGGCCAGCTGGTACAATCCCTTCTTAAAGGGACGCTCTTTTCCCCGGAGGTGGCTGTTGAGTCTCAATTCGATTCTCCATTTCGGGTTCTATAAGGCCTTCCCGAAATGCACCAATGCACCCGGGTCATGAGTTCACACGTCCCGTTTTTACTGTTGTTTGCAAAGTACTTCGCTTGGCAAGAGCTCGCCTTATTTTCCTTTGTCGCCAGAACTGCTTTTCATTGACTAGTTGAGCTTTCAGTACTACGAGTGCTCACCAAGTTGTGGCCACAGTGCTAACTATTCCCAGTAGATAGGTGAGTTCTCTGGCGGGGAGGGGATCCAAATTCAGTCACCTAGTATTCACTGCTCTGTGCAAGGCAAGGATTCCCTGGGCTATGCAGGCACAGTCTCCTGAAGTTCCAACTGATGTGAATCCTCAAGAATCTCAAAGTCCTCCAGAAACATCATGGAGACTGTGACCCTGTTTTCACAAACTCAGAATTTATATATAAATAACCTCTAGCATCATCACCTGTATTGGTTTGGGGTCCAGTTGGAGGGGTGGCAATTTAGGATTGACTGATAAACAAGTATGTGCTTCCTGTTTGGGAAAAGGCTAAAACTGAGAGAAAAAAAAGATTCACAGAGGGGTGGTGTTGTGCATAAAAGCTGTTCAGTAGGTGAGTGGAACCTTCTGTACCAAGTAAAGGTCTAGAAGACAGAAATGGGCTTCTCAGCCCCTGGGGAAGGTGACTTTTGGGACAATGCTTAAGATAGAGAGAAATGATTAAATGGGAGTAGAGGGCATGGGTTGCTCTCTGTAAAGGACTACCTGGGTTTGAGGGTGAAGTACTTTCCTAGGGACATAAATGGGCCAAGGAGCAGCCGTTTCCTCCTAATGGAGGAAGCTGCTACTGTGTGGTATCATCAGGCCTCACCCTGCCGTCCTGACTTAATCTTTTCTCCTCCCATCCAGCAGGTCCACCAGCAAGCAGGGTTCACAGTCATGCCTCTGTGCACAACTCACACTCTTCCCTCTGTCTAGAATGCCCTCATTCTCTTATTTCCTTGGGGTTAGGTGCATCTTACCCACTTTTCAAGACCTAGGTCAGTTCCCACCTCCTCCAGGAAGCCTTCCCTAGCTATTTCTTAAGTCAGGGTAGTTGAGCAAATGAAAACTTTACAGTCACCAGAGTAGGGAACAAGTCCCTCCTTCCCTGCTTACTGGCTGTGTGACCTTAGGCACAAGTTACCTAATCTCTCTGAAGTTCCATTTCTTTTTTTTTGTAAAATGGGGTAACAATAGCACCAGCCTCACATTGTTGCTGTATGACTAAATGAGGCACTCCCTTTGAACATTTAAAGTACCTGGAATATAATATATGGTCAATAAACAGTCACTTCTCTGAGCTTTGATAACCAGTAGCATGCAATTCTCTACTGGCTTCCTGTGATTAGCATCTTAAGGGAAAAGATCACCTACAGTTTTTCAGTATATGTCACTGTTGTATATAGCATATACCACTGGGCATACAGTAGATACTTAATATACATTCTTTGATTGGTTGGATTTGTCATTTACTGGCATGGCACAGCAATCAGGTTTGAAGGCCACGAGACATAAGGCAGACTTTCTGAAGACTTGGAGAAGAGTTGGAAGTCCTTATCTCTCTTTCGAGGAAGGAGGATGTCTCTCATAATCTACACAGAATGCCCTTGGGCTGTAAAGTCCAGAGCTGGCAAGGAGATGGTAGGTAAGGCCTGGAGAGCTGAAAGTGCATACTGAGATCAGTTGTGGCTCTGAAAATGAATCAGTTACTGGTTTAGAGAGCAGGGGATTAGGGCAATTTACACTGAATTTGAGGGCTTTGATGGCAACTAACGTTCAGGCAGGTCACATTTCTATATGGCGGGTGTCTTATGATTCATTTATTCCACAAATATGCATTGACAACTACTATGTGCCGTTGCTTTTTTTCTGAAAACTCCCTGGACTGATTTACGCTGAAGGTGGAGTGGGGTATTTGTTTCTGGCGGAGTTGTATAAAGAACATTCTTAAATGAGGCTCCGATTTTCCCTGCATCCTAAATTATGTTCCCCGGATTCGACTTCCTTTTTTTTCTTCTCGTTTTCAATATGATCTCTGCCCACTGCTTAAGTGCCAAAAGTAGACTATCAAGGATATTGTTGTGACTTTTAGAGTCCCAGAGCTCCCAGGGACTAGGTATCCTGTGGAGGGGACCCAGGGAAACGGAGTAGGGCCTAAGGAAGTTGAAGTTGAATGGAGACATTCCTGGTTTAGGGGGAAAGGATGCTCCATCAGCAACGAGGCAGAACAACTGCCGCTAACCTACCTTTCCTCTCTGACCAAAACACTCTCCCACTGACATACCCAGAAATGGGGATTTCCATCTGAAGATGGCTGAGCAAAAGTCTGGAGGTAAGAATGAAGGAGATGAAGAGGGTGCCAGCACGCGGCTGCAGCAACTAATTGCATTGCATAGTATCAATACTGGCTACCATTTATTAGGCACTGACTACATTCCAAGTATGGGGCTAAACATGCATTATCTCCTCCCATCTTTACAACAACCCCTTGACACAAGCAATTTTATTACACCCACTTACAGAGAAGCTGGCATGCTGGGTAACTTACCCAAAGGTCACATGGTTAGTAAGTGGCAGAGCTGAGTTTGGAACCGAGGCCTCTGATTCCAGAATGAGCCTCAGGTCTTAACCGTTTATGCAGGTATGAATTTTACAGCCAAGAAATGAAGTCCAGAGAGGTGAAATGACTTGTTCAAGGTCACCCAGCAACCTGGAACAGAGCTGGCATTTGAAACACCCTGTTGATTATCAAGGTCTTCCTGCACACACCCTTCCTTCTTAAAGAAGGCTGAGAAGTGAGGCTAGAGTCAGAATAGCCAAACAGAGAGGTTTTCTTGTTTTTCAGAGTTGTTCAACTCTCCTGGCCCAAAATTGAGTTTACGCTCCTAGGAAACACCACCCCCTTCATGCTGTCTTTCCCAAGTCTGTCCTCTGGACATATTAGAGGACTTGGGGCTGTTGCTATGGTGCTGGAGCCAACAGCAGGTTCATCAAAAGCTGGGTCTTTTGCCTTTAAAAAAAAGCCTGGCCCTGCAGAAACGAATTGGCCACAAAGATTTGCATCAGCCTTTGTGGCTTGCTCTGTTTTAGATCCCCCTGCCTCTCCATCCCACCCCCTCCTCCCTACCACCACCACTTTCTATAAATACAGTTAGATAAATATTGATTTAAACTGGGTTTCTGGAGGAGGAGCACATGGTTGCCCTGGCCTGGTCTTGGATACCACCAGTGTGCCAGGCCTGACACACCTAACCCCTGACAGCTCTGGCTTCCAAATGACCCATTTGGGGGAGGTGAGTTGTGGTTTTGTGGCTTTTGAGTTTAAAAAGAGAGAGAGAGAGAAAGAAAAAGAAGTAAAAAAGCAACAACCCAGGAAGAAAGCAGGCAAAAATGGAGGAAGGTTTATTGCCGCCTGGCCTTCTGAACTATTCTCCTCCCTTCCCTATTCTCCCTTTCACTCCATTTTGGGTTTTGTTTAGAAAGGAGGCAGGTGGTAGGACAGAGCTTCAGGGCCGGAAGGAGCCCCAGAGGTCACAGAGCATCCATCATCCTCACTATACAGATCGGGTGGCTGAGGCCCAGAGAGGAACAGTGGCTTGCTCAGGAGGACACAGCAGAGGCAGAACCAGGTCCTCCTGGGCTGTGTTCTCTCCTGCCTGACAGGAGAATGGGTCCCAGGCCGAGCACCAGACTGGGCTTCTGTTTTACAGGTCAGGTGCTCATAGCGTCAGCAATTCTCAAACCTGGTTTACAGATTCTAGGGTGTGTCCGGTTATTGCAGAGGTCATTGCAACATTCTCAATAGTCTCAAAATGAAGCTAATTGGAACTTGCCATTTAGAAAAAAATATTTTCTTTTATATTGGGGGTGGGAGTGGAGACTGGGAAGGGGGTGAGAGTCGACACGACGGCTACCCAAGTCTTAACTGAGGAAAAGGAATTCAAGTCTTCCCAGAGGGGCCTCTTTCTGGGGGTGGAGGGTGGGGCTCTGGGCTCACACTGGAGAGAGGCTTTAGTTCTGCAGGGACAGACACCTGCTCTCTCTGGCTCTTCTGCTAAACTAAAGGGAAGTAATTATCTCTGATATGATATCATTGTCCCTGAGTGGCTTGGCTGGAGGTGTTAAAGCTGTCAACAGCTGACTTGATCTCCCTCACCAAAAATAATGGGGCATTTGCCACCATCCCCCTGAGCTAGAGGTTCTTTCTTTACTTCCTCATCTTGACAGAATGCTGTGTTGGGCCCCTCGCTTACGAAATATTTTGAAAGTACAGGTGCCTCTTGCTTTGAGCAATAAATCTCCGTGAAATATATGTAAATAGGATCCCTTTTAAAAAAATTTAGAGAACCTCTCCTTAGGCCCTTGTGGGACATACTTTTATAAAATGTGGAATTATGGTACATGCCAGGAATTCACCCTAATTTATTCTGTGAGTTCATTCATTCATTCATTAAACTGGTATTTAAGAAGCACACATTGCTTATGTCAGGCACTGTGTACAGTCCCGTTCCTCATGGAGTGTATACTCTGCACCGGTACCAATTGTCTTAAAGTGAACCTCGGCAAGGTGGGATTGCGCCTGATTTGGGTTCTGTGTCTTTGGTTCTAACCGCCATTATGGATAAAACAAAAATATATCTTTGATGTCCAAAAGGAATAGTTTCTGCCCCGCTACACATCCCTCCAGTGTTTAAAATCCTTTGTGTTTTGTGTTTATCCTTGTAATTTTTATGGATTTGACAAAACAAACAAACAAACAAAAAACCCTGCCCGAGCTTAGGAAACTAAGCACCATGTAAGCAGCCCTGTCAGTAAGCACGTTCCACTCTCAGTTCTCTACAGATTGGTGCAGTCCGTAAGGAGGACTGTCCCGGCCAGTGTTCCTACCAAAGCCCACTCTTTCATGCAACAGGCCCTTGACCACATACCCCTAATACCCAGCTCCAGTGTCTGCTAAGGAAATTTAAACACTGCAAAATTAGAAAGATAAACAGTCTACTAAGGGTGAGGGAGATTGGGAAATTCAAATTAAACCCAATGAAAGGGAACTTAGATTACCTACTATTTGAGATATTTTGCCCTGTATTTTATTACCACTAGCAAGGATACTTGAATAAAGACATTACAACAGTACTGAAATAGAGAGCATGCCCAGGGCTGCTGTGTTTCTGAGCATGGGTGGCAAGAGGGAGCTTGTGTGACCATTGTTTTTATTTCTACAGGGACCCAGAACTACCTTATGGCATCCCTGTGTTAATCTCCTTCGTATCTCCACCACACCTGACCATCTCTACCATCTTTTTTTTTTTTTAATTTGGTTTTAGAGAGAGACTGAGGAAGGCAGGAAGGGGACATCGATCTGTTGTTCCACTTAATTTATATTCACTGGCTGATTCTTGTATGTGACTTGACCAGGGACAGAACCTGCAATGCTGGCGTGCTGGGATGATGCTCTAACCAACTAAGCCACCTGGCCAGGGCCCTACCATATTTCTTGACTCCCAAGACTCTGAGTGTTTTGCATACAATTTTCTTTCACTCTTTCCACCAGCTGTAAAATTTAGCTCAAGTCAACAAATAATGTCTATAACCTGCCAGGAGCTAAGCATTGTGTTTGGTGTTCCCAAAGTGCCGTGTGTATGGTGTTTGGTTCTATATTCCAGTGCATGTGATAGACAAACAGAGAACAATAATAATTCTTGTCTGTCTCCTGGGAGTGTGATAGCCTGTGTCCAAGAAGTTGCTGAAAAGTCTCCGTTTTCCAAAGGAACACTGATAATGGCGCCCCCTTTTACTGAGCAGTTACTATGTGCCGGCACAACGCTAAGTGCTTTATATTAAATCCTCACAACCATCCAGTAGGAGGGTGCTCTAATTATCTTCATTTTATAGGTGCGGAAAGCCTTAGCCTTAGCAAGGCTGACTGACTTTCCCAAGGCAACACACTAACGAAGAGTGGAGCTGAGCCTCAAACCCAGGTTTTTTTCTTTCTGGGAGAACCTAGGGCTCTGGGAGAAGCCTCAAGAAGCAAAAGGCAAGACATGGAATCGAGAATGTTTGAAGTTCAGGCTGAGAGCCCCCCCTGGAAATGCTTCCCAGGAGTGACTTGTCTTCCTTTACTTCCCACTCCTCCTAGGGCAGCGAGAAAGCAGCCAAAGTCTCCCAGAGCTCTTTGGGCGCTGACACTGAAGCCAGATGGGGCCGTTTTTCCGGAGGGCGATGGTCTATGGTATTGCTACTTACACATGCCATACTTCCTTGCCCAGCTCCCCCTGGGGAACTCACCCAACCAGTAGGGCTCCTGTGGCTCTGCGTGTCAGGGTGTCGGGGGTGTGAATTCATACCCTGTCAGGTTTCCTTAAGGCACCCAAGCTCGTAGACAACTGGTCCGGCCCGTGCTTAGAGCCAAGGGCTTCTGCCAGAGAAGCCGGAGGGGAGAGGCCAGTGAGAGCTGCCGAGATGAGCTGGAGGCCCTGGCTGCCACCGTGGTGGTGTGGGCCAGCTGGTTCCAGTCAAACGGCGTAGGTCCAACCCCCTCCTTTCCTCGATGGATATCTAGGAAACGACGGCAATCTTAAATAGAACCGGGTTCATGTCGCTTATTTAAAGCCCTCCAATGGTTTCTTTCCTGTCTCACTTAGAATAAAATTCAAATTCCCTGTGTGGCCTTCACCTTTCTGTTTAGAGTGAGTACTGCCTGCTGATGGGGCGACTTGGTGTCCCCTGGGTGACTGTCAGAAACGGGACTTCCAGGTCCCAACCCAGACCTGCTGAATCCGAATCTGTATTTCCCCACAATGCCCAGGTGGTTTGTGTGTTCATTAAAGTTTGAGAAACTGGTTTAGACAGCCCTTGTCATTTCCCTAATCCTTCCACTCACCTAAAGCTACCCCCACCCTCATTTATCCCTTATCCAACTTATAAAAATTGACAGTGATTTTACTTGCATATCATCAGTCTGTCAGACTAGAATACAAGCACCCTGAGGACAGGGACCGTAAGAAATTTTGTTCATTATTCTATCTTCAGCAACTAGATTGCTGCCCAGCACGTATTAGATGCTTAAGCAATATTTGTTGAATGAACGACGAGCTCTCTGCCTTTCACATTCTGACCTAGTGTCTTTCAACAAGGGAGCTATTGGTGAGAGTTCTTGTGCAGATTTATCCAGAATACCACAGGATTTAGCATCTTTGGTTCCCACTCACTAAATCCCAGTGGAACCCCCAAGGCATTGTGACTCTCAAGGAAGACACTCCTGCACATTTCCAAAGCCTTCTAGGGGGATGATATTACCCCTGGTAGAGGCCGCTGCCCTAACTAATTTTGTTTGACCATGTCCAATTGAACATGCCCTGATGTATGCTGTGGGGTCCAAGAGTTAGAAACTCCAGGTTTGAATCCATTCACTTACCCATGTGACCTTGGGCAAATCACTTAACCTTTCTGGGCCTCATCTGTGAAACGGGGAATCTCAAAGGCACACTAAGGATTACCTGAACCAACGGTGGGAGCAGCACCATGTACATAGTTGGCTCTCCTTACATGACAACTAGTAGGCAAATGGCGGCATATTATTCTAGCATCTGTGGAGAATCCCAGAGTCCTAAAATAAGAATGCTGGGGTTGGAAGAGAGGCAAGATCACCGATGTCCTTGAGCAGGCAAGGACCTGGTGTTTTTATTCTAAATGGTGCACCTGAGGCGGAGAACTCAGCCACAAGGCAGCAGGGCTGGGTGTGTGATTTAATGTCCAGGGCCTGGCTGGGCTTAAGAGTGACCTCTACAAGTTTTCGTTGCCTGGAAGGGAGTGGTGATGCCAAGAGGTGGGGGCAGGGCAACTCCAGTCAGGCTCCTGGCAGGGGATGGAGGGTTACCCAGGGCTGTGGCAAGAATGTGGGGCATCCTCTCAGCAGCAGGGGAAGGCCTCTGGCAAGGTTTTTTTGTTTGTTTGTTTTTTAGGTTTTAAAATCAGGTTGCATCTAACTTGGAACAGGTCATTGCATCCAAAATCCGATAAATACCACAAAAAAATGTATAGCGTACTCTTACTTTTGAATATAGATGCAAACATTATAAACAAAATATTAAATCATGGAATGACCAGTGTTTCAGAAGAATAACACACCATGGCTGACCAGGCTATATGCCAGAGATGGCTGAAAGTCACAAAATCTACTGCTATAAATGATTATAGCCACAAATTAAAGGAGAATAATATGTGACTACGGCAACAAATAATGAAATGTCATTTGGAAAAAGTATTTGGGAGGCATTTGTAATGAAGGAAACTACGTAATTCCATACAACAAAGATTATTTACCTGTGGTGGTCTTTCAAATAAAGTGGTGCACAGTGTGAGGCTGAGCCCATGGCTTGTGGTTCACCAGCAGAGGAGATGATGCTGAGGCCATCCTTTCCTCAGGGAAGAATGAACCTTGAACAGAAAACAAAATCACAGGCCTTGGATCCCTTTGGAATGTAACTTGATCTTGATATTTCAAGGAGTGAAGCTCCACAAATTTAAAAGACCAGCAAACTAACTCCATTTTATTTACATATTTTTAAAAACACGGAATCAACCAGAAAAAGAATAATGGAAATGGGTAGAGAACACAAGGCAAAAGTCTGTAGGCCCGAGACCTAACCCTTCTTTGATAGACAGCTGTGTGGCCTTGGGTAGCTTACTATACTTCTCTGAGCTTCAGTTTTCCCATCTGAAAAATGAAGATTGGATTGAACGATAAGCTTAATATAAACTTCTATGAAATAAACCATGAAATACTATTTGGGAGAACATTAATTGGCATGGACCTAGCAAAATCATCCCAAATACCTTATCAGTTGCACCCCCAAGTGGGGTGCTCCAGAGTAAGCAAGCCCCTTAGATGTGAATAATAATCGAGTCCCACAGTGCAGATTTCTTCCTGGATCAAAGTTAATGCAAAAAAGAGAAGGAAAGGACCCTGGCTCGTGTAGCTTAATGGATTGAGTGCCGGCCTGAGAACGAAGGGATCATCGGTTTGATTCCCAGTTAGGACATGCCGGGGTTGCGGGCTAGGTCCCCAATGGGGGGCGTGCGAGAGGCAACCACACCTTGGTGTTTCTCTCCCTCTCTTTCTCCTTCCCTGCCCCGCTCTCTAAAATGTAATAAATAAAATCTTAAAAAAAAATAAAATAAAATAAAATAAAAGAGACTCCAGAAAGCTCCCTCCCCTACTTGGGAAAAAAAAAAAGGAAAGGGACATTTGAGAAATTAACAAATAATGAATCACCAAAACAGGTTGCTTATTACATAAGGACTATTTAATAAAATGTAAGAAGCCCTTTCCCCCTGGCCAGGTAGCTCAGTTCGTTAGAGCGCCCTGACATGTCAGGGTCGTAGGTACTGTCCCCAGTCAGGGCACATACAGGAGTCAACCAGTGAATGCATGGATGGGTGGAGCAATGAATCAGTTTCTCTCTCTCTCTCTCTTTCTCTCTCAAATCAATATATTTAAAAAGAAAAGAAAAGAAGCCCTTTTCTTTACTGGGAAAGAGATAGGCCAGGATGCAAGTCAAGTGCAGCTGTTTGAGCCTCTGCCAGTGGCCTGATCTCACCAGAAAATTGAAGTTAAAAAACAACAAACTTCCAGATTCAGCAAGCTCAGATTGATACTGCCCTCCCCTGCTGTTTCTTCCCACCCCCTCGTCCTTTCTGGCCCTTTCTCCCCACCTCAGGCACCTGGGTCGCTTGGTGCTTTTCCCTGTCGTTGGGATTGTCAGCCGACAGCCCTGGCGACTGGAGCTCTGGGAGGCAGCAGCCACCTCTCGGATTGAGCATTACGTCATCCCTTCTAGACCCAAATTTATCTCGGCTGCACACAGACCCAGAGCTCTGAGCTGCCGCTGACTTGAGGAGAGCTTACGCATGAAGTTAGGCAAGGCTGACTCACTGGGCGGAGGGAAAGGTTTTCTGCTGCTCTTCACGTTTCTGGGCTCTAAGGGGAGGGGAGGAGGGGAGGCTGCATTTGTCATTTTGGGGTGGGGGAGTGAAAAGATGTATAATTGCTATGGTTCTCATTTAGAAGCTCAGGACACACCCACTCCCCTGTCCCCAACCTTGATTATTTGAAACCCTTTTCCTTCAAGGTAATGGCAGAAAACAGTGCCCTGCACAGTAAGCACCTTGCAGTTTCAGGGAAGTTCTCTTAAGCCCCAGGTGTCACCAGTACAGTGACTTTCACCTCGTGGTCCCTTCCCTTTTTTCGATCTCTTTCTATCTGCATAAAAGGTGTAACACAGACCAGACTCCTCCATTGTTCGTGAATGTGCAATAAATCATCTGAAAATTTGCATTGAGTAAACTGTGCAGGAAACGGACCCCTAAGAACAGAGAGCTTTGCCTGCTTCCTCCAGGAGGCAGGTTGTCCGCATCAGGCTATGTCTGTTACCGGCCTGGAGGACTCTGGGGGACTTTTTCCATATTCAGTGAGACTTCCTGAGAGAGCTACTTTAAGGATAGCACAGAACCAGAAACTGTAGGTAAGTTTCCAGGTTCTTTGGTGAGTGGATTTTGGAAGCCCTGCTTTTCCCTCAGTTTCCCCATCTGCATTTGCAGTGCACACAGATTCGTGTTGGCAAAAGAAAGGCCATGGCTGCCTCTGAGTTTTTCTAGGCTGGAACAATGCTGAGGGATGGTTTGTGGGTGGCATCACTCTCCTGAGGCTAGAGCCTCAGGCTTTGTGCTTTGTAGGAGGGAGGCCCTTGTGGCCAATGTCCAAGCAAGAATTCCAGAGTCACCCGGAGCCGGAAGAAGGAAATGGCACCTTCAATTGGTATTAGAAAGGGCTAGATTATAAACCAGTCTGTAACACTGTCTACTTCCCACCATCACCATCATCTCACCTCTTAAGTGTATGCAGGTGGTCTTTGGTGACTCTCATCCTAACTTTCCATCTCCTCATCTCCCTCTTGGCTGTGGCTCTAAAAAAATGGCTGGTTCAAAGCAATAGTTTACCTGGTTTATACATACTCACCTATTTTGAAAAATATACTAAAAGACAAAAATATACCTTTTAGTTTATCTGCCTGTTTCTCTTATTTCATGCTTTTTATATAATTCATTTAAGAATATATTGTTAAAAATCATTACAGAAATGTTGGATCCAGCTTAATCCTTATGTATCTACTTTATGAGATTTCCAGTAATAATTATTCTTTCTAGGCTAACTGACATTTCCAGTATGTTTCAACTAAAAATAAAAAAAGAAAGAAAAAACAACTTTTTTTCCCCCCAACGTGAACAATAAAAATTTCAGAAGGAGCCCTGGCTGGTGTGGTCCAATGGGTTGAGCACTGGCCTGCAAGCCCAAAGGTCACAGGTTCAGTTCCCAGTCAGGGCATGTGCCTGCGTGGCAGGCCGTGACCTCCATTGGGTGTGAAAGGCAACCAATCGATGTCTCTCTCACACATTGGTGTTTCTCTCCCTCTCTCTCTCCCTTCCCCTCTCTCTAAAAAACATAAGTAAAATCTTAAAAATTTCAAAAGAAAGAAAAGAAGGGTTGGTTAATTCATCTGGAGTCAACTGAGAAAGGCCAGGCATGTGCACCAAGCTCCCACTTTCTCATAATAACCTGCTAGAGCTTATGATCGATGGATTTAAACCCATCTTGAACCCATGTGTGTTTTTAACTTGTACTTTTTATCTTGATTGCATTTCACATGGTTTACCTCCCACTGGGTAGACTTTTATTTGTCATAAACCTACGTCTTTTAAGTTCTTCAGGTAGCTCTCAGCAATTTGGGATCTAAAGCTTAAAGGAGTTCTGTAAGTGCTAGAAACTAACTCTTGACCTAATAATTTCTGTCCTCAACTAACAGATGTTCTGAGTGAATAGGTATTTTCTTTTAAATTATTCTATTCTTCCCCTACCCAACATGTCCCTTTTAAGGGAGGAGGTTGGTTGTAACTAACACCCAGTGGGAAAGCCCACATCTGAAGCAACCTAGCCAACAGCTGAAAAAGCATAGTCCCTGTTTTAAAGCCTTTACAAAATAAATTAATTCTCCTGTGGCTTGTGAACACTTCTCATTTTGGGTCTCCCTGCACTTGATGGAACATCTATTTGGTTCTTAAATGTGGTGCCAAGTGTAATATTTAATAGGGCTGGCAGAATATTAGTTTTTGACCTCATTGGAAATCTTGCTCACTTTGAAAAAAGAAGAGGGTATTAAAATGCAGTATGAAGTCCATGACAATTTTGAGAGTATGATTTTCATCCTGAGATGTTATTTTCTGCAGTAGCCACTGGAATTTCTCCCTTCACCAAGAGCTTCCTGTTATTTTGGATGTCTACCAGCAGGTTAAAATAATTAGGGTGGGGAAAAGTTATGGATGTTTACAAAATTTCCAGCTTGGTCCTAGAGTATCCAACATTTATGACCTTCTTGCCTTTCCTCTCTCTGGACCAGTAGTTCTCAAACAGGGGTGATTTTGTGCCTCAGAAGACATTTGGCAATGTCTGGAGACATTTTTGGATGTCACACCTTGAGGGTTGGTGAAGTGCTACTGGCATCCAGTTGGTAGAGGCCAGGGATGCTGCTGAACATCCCACAGTACACAGATAGCACTCTCCCCCTCCCAAAGGAATTATTCACCAAAAAATGCCAGTAATGCTGAAGCTGAGAAACTCTGGTCTAGACTTTGAGGATCTGTTAGATCGAGGACTTGGAAAGAGGGTGATGGTAAGCACAGTCTTTTAATGTGGTCCCAGCAGTCATTACCCACTGCTTTCAGTTCGGTCTCTATGGAAAACATGAGAGGAAACAAGCATCATATCTTCCATTTATTGAATGCCATGTACTAAGTGCTGGAATTATTTTAATTTAACCTTAAAAATAAACCCTACTGACTATACACTCCTTGAGAGCAGGGTCCATGTCTGTTTCTCTCATTATGGTACACTTCATTTCTAGTACAGTGCCTGGCACATGGCAGGCCTTCAGCGTTTGGATAAGTGGAGTAATTATAGCTATGTTACACACGAGAAAAATGCGGCTTGAAAAGTCCACGCAGCTAAAGTAAGCAGCAGAGTCAGGATTTGAAGTAACCCCGTGTGACTTCCGCACCAAATCACTTACCCACTGAATTATATCCTTCACTTGAAGCACCAGAGAGGTTTCCTAGCCTCTAAAACTACTAGTGAGTGGCTGGAGAGGAGACAGGGGATTAAAAAAGAAAAGATTAAAGAAGAAAACATCTACCTCTCCGTGGAAACTGAGGTGGAATGAGGACCTTAGGAAGCCATCTCTGGTTCCGATAGGATCTTCCCCGGTTTATAAACAGTGGTTTTGGCTTTTCGAGTGTTTCTATTTGTGCTGCCCGAGCGGGACATTTTGCAGGGGGAGAAACTGAGGCACAGAAGTTACGTGACAAAGTAGTAAATGATAGATGGCTGGAACTTCGGAAAAACAGTGCTTCGGCTCCTGGGCACCCGCCGGGAGTCGTTAAGAAAAGGGCTTTCTGGGAGGCGACACTTAGCTAGCTCAAATCCTTCCCCGACAGACGGAAAGTCCAGAGAACTTCTTAGCGTTTCCGCCCTGGGTAGAGAAGCCAAAGCGGGACGACACGTCCGGCGGCCCGCACGGACTTCTGCAGAGCGCGGGCACCGAAGCTGTGTGCGTACTACAATTCCCGGCGTGCACAGGCTGGGCGGGACTACATTTCCCAGGAGGCAGAGGAGGGGGCGGGCCGCGGCACTGCTCCCGCCCCTCCCCCGTGCTCGCGCCGAGAGGTAAACAAACCACGCGCGGGCTGCCGGCTGCGCGGCCAGGGCAGAGGGGCGACAGGCGCGACTGGCCCCGGGGGGCGGTGGACAGCGCGCCGAGCCGCGGCCGGGCTGGCCCGCCCGCCTGCCGCGCATGTCCCGGGGCGGTGCTGAACTGTACCGGCTGCGGCGCCTCCTGTCGGCCGGGGAAGGGAGCGCGGAGAGGCCCTGGTAGCCACCGCGGTGCCCATGGAGCGGGTGCGGATGATAAATGTGCAGCGCCTGCTGGAGGCGGCCGAGTTTTTGGAGCGCCGGGACCGAGGTAACGGCAGGGCGCCACCGCCTCCACCACCGCCTGAGCCCGAATCTGCTCCGCGCGGGGACTGCGGTGCAGCGTGTGAGGGGTGCGCGTGTGAGGAGGGGTGTGCTCGTGCGAGAGGAGGTGCGCGTGTGAGAACGGGTGTGCGCATGTAAGGGGAGGTGCGTGCGTGTGAGGAGGGGTGTGCTCGTGTGAGAGGAGGTGCGCGTGTGAGGGGAGATGCTTGTGCGAGGACGCCTGTGTGCGTGAGGTGTTTGCGCGTGTGAGGGGAGGTGCGCGCCTGAAGAGGGTGCGCAAACGAGGAGTGTGCTCGCCTGCGGACAGTGCGCGCGTGAGGGGTGGTGTGCGCCTGTGAGGTGGGGTGTACGTGTGAGGGAAAGCTCGTGTGACGGGAACTGTGTGTGTGAGGGGAGGTGTTGGTGTGAGGAGGGGTGCGCGCGGGGGAGGGGAGATGCGCGTGTAATGGGAGGTGCGCGCGTGAGGGGGAATGTGCGTGTGAGGGGAGACGGGTGTGCGTGTGAGGGGAGGGGCGTGTGAGGGGCCCCACCTGTGTGAGGGGCCGTGCGCGGCGGTCTGCGCCCGTGCGGGGAGAGGAGGGGCGGGGCGCGAGTGCGGCGCGAGGGAGGAACTGAGGCTGCGGGGGGCGAACGGGCCGGGGGCGCGGGGGGCGGCGAGTCCGAGGACTCGGGGGCGAGAAGACGCAGGGAGCCGGAGGCGGGGCGGAAAGCAGAGGAGGGGGCGGCCGCCGCGGGGGAGCGGGGAGGACGCGCGCTGTGGGGAAGGGGGCCCCTGAACATCTAGGGGTGACGGCCGGGGATCGGTGAGGCGCAGGACGCCCGGGAGTTGTGTGAGGGGAGAAAACGTCCTTCCAAGCCTGGGGGGCGGGGGGCTTCGTGTGACACTGTCTGGAATCCCAGGCGTTAAAGGGACGGGCGGTTTCGAAGTGAAATCCCTGAGGTGGATGATAATCAGGCTCCTCAGCGGCGCGGGTGCTTAAGTCAGGAATCCCCGGAGAGGAGCGCTTTGTAGAGGGGCCGTTGCCTGATGTGGAGGGAGCGCCCGTACCCCTTCGGGCGGCCGCCGGGGTCTGCATGTACTGTCACCCGTCTGCCGACCCGGGAAGGCCTGGAGGTTATCTTCTCTCTCAGCCAAAAGAGTGGGGAAATGTTACCTCTCGTCCTTCTGTTCTAACAACCTGTTACTCGAAGGACTTCAGATTTGTGGGTCCATGGATTTGGGTATATTCCTCTTACGTATTTTTTTCCTCGCCGTCTCTTTACAGAGTGTGAGCATGGCTACGCCTCCACGTTTCCCTCCATGCCGAGCCCCCGGCTGCAGCACTCGAAGCCCCCACGGAGGCTGAGCCGGGCCCAGAAACACAGCAGTGGGAGCAGCAACACCAGCACTGCCAACAGGTAGCGAGCTGGGCAAGCTCAGGAAGGACAGTGGAGGGAGGGAGCGCCTGCTCAGGCCTCCGTGCCTCTCAGGGCACGGCTGGAGCACCCTGAGAGCCAAATGGACTCCTTTACCGTCACCTCGGGGGATTTGGCCCTTTTTAAATAATACGGTCTAGGAATCCTAACCAGAATTTGTGCGGAAGGGAAGGAATAGAATCGGGAAGGATAACCAAAGAAGTTCTTGCTGGGATTATTAGTGGGGAGGTCTATGATTTAGAGGGACCCTAAGTTGAGAGGCTTTGCAGCATGTGTACATGCATGCGGCTACATGCTAAAAGTAATCTTGGACCAGTTTTAAACTTGAATGATCCAAGAATTTTTAAAAATCAGAAATATCTCAGGAAGAATATAAAGCAGAGTTAAGGGTTTTGTTAAAGGAACAGAAATACTATTAGGTAGAGCAGGAAGTTAGTGGGCATGGTCCGTTTGTCGTTGAAGGATAAAGGGGAAGACCGTGCTATGAAAGTTTTGCCTTTTATTGAACGATAAGATTGAATTGGTAAGGGACTTTTTTTTTTCAAAGGTCTTATGTATTTTTAGAGAGAGGGGAAAGGAGAGAGAAAGAGAGAAACGTTGATGTCTGAGAGTAACATCAGTTGGCTACCTCTAGCCCAGCCCAACCCAGGCATGTATCCAGACAGCCCGCAACCCAGGGATGTGCCTGGACAGGGAACTGAACCGGCAATCCTTCGGCTTGTAGGCCAGTGCTCAATCCACTGAGCCACACCAGCCAGGGTGGTAAGGGAGCTTTTAAAGCAAAGAAAGAAAAAAAGGAAAGGTGCTTATATTTTAGTCAGAAAAGATACCTAGAAAATGCTTATCTGGATGTACTCAGACACAGTAGAATTCCATTTTAAAAAAATTTTTGGTAGTGTCTAGCTGTCTCTTAAGTGAACTCTAAGGAGTCATCTCATGAAGTTTTCAAAAGACTACCTTAAAAGAAAATTAACAGATGCTGCCTTTTCCTTTGATGAAAGGAATTGAAACTTTTTTCTGATTCCCAAAGCTTTGTGTAAAAAATATAAACATTCATTTTGGAGGGGCATAGAGCAATCTCTGGGTAACTAAATTTGCTTTAAAGCTTTGGGAAACTCCAGACAGGCAGTTGGGTAGGCACTTAGGAAGGCAGCAGGATTAGGGACTATTACTAACTGGTGCAGAAAACGTGAAGCTCCTGTAGATCACATTTAGAGCTCAAAAGGTTAGATATTTCTGTTCTGCATTTACGACATCACTGAAGCAAAACTAGGATTCAGTCTTTTCTCTTTGACTCATCTTTAAAGTTGTATGTTTCCTCTGTGGACTACTTTTATTCTTCAAGACTATTATGTATTTTTTTAAGCTTAATTTAAAAAATAATTAGCCATAAGTTTAATATGCCATATTTATGTTTATGTGTGGGTCTGGAGGGCTTGTTGTGGTATGTTAGGTTTGGGATGAAAATATGTAGTATGTTATGCAGCATTTAAAAATATGTAAGTATAAATTTTCTTGCTCTTCATAGTTTTTCTGGTTAAGGTATCAGCAATTAAGACCTATGGTACATTCAGGAATTTATGGGTTTTTCAATCCATGTGTGGATTAAAAAAAAAATTTTTTTTTAATTTGGAGTCATGGGAAGATAAGACACGAGACCTGGGTTCTGTCATGCTGTAAGTATTTATTGTCTTTTCGTCTTCTAGAAATCATGTATATGATAGCGTTTTCTCTCTGTTCCTTACCATTCTTATTTGTCAAATGGTCCTTTCTTCCCCGAAGTTCTGTGACACTGATTTATTGACAGTTTTTGAGATCAGTTACTATATCAGTTATTCACTATACAACCCCATCATTGTAGAGGTGACATTTTTATTAACAATTCAAAACATTATAGAAACATAAATAAATGTCCATGTCTAGATTTCACCAGTTATGTTACAGGTCATTAATGAATCTTTGAGATCTTTTGACTCATAGTTTGCTCAGCTTGTTTTGACTCAAACCCCTTTCATTCTAGTGTTCCTGTTAGGATCCTGCTATTGTGTGTGGGACCACACTGCTAGTTACTGTATGTTTTAACATAGCACATTAGAAAATTTGTACAACTACAAACATGCCATGTTCTTACAGTACCCAAGGGAAAATAACTACATGTACATTGGACTACTTAAGACTAAGGAAGGTAAATTTTCATGGGAATGTAAGAGAGAGAGATTTTAGAGTATATTATCTCAAGGTTTACTCATGTGTGGGATTTACACTGGGGCCTATAGATAAAAACTAGTATGTTAAGGTGAAACACTAGAAATTATTCCTCCTTACTATTTAAAAAATAATTTCTGCTCCATGAAGTAGGGGAGCCAAGGATCAAATTCCAATACTGGGGTACTTGGGAAATAGTGTTGTTAGTCCACTTGTAAGGGGGAACTAGACTTTCTGTTAACTTTAAGTCTATTACTGGATTTAATAGAGATTTTATTATACTGGTTATATAAAGCAGAAAGAAGGAAGACTTGTAAAAATTTTCACTTATTAGTCATCTGAAACAAGGAAAGGAATAGAGTGAATGAGTACACCTATCTTATTTTCCCGGTTCAAAAGCTATGTATGTGGAAGTTGCTCTTCCTATTATGCATTTTGAATATTGGTCTTCTATGTTATAAAATGACATTTGTTTCTCTGGCATGGCAGCATCTTTAAGACATAATGTTGGTTGACTTTTTTCCTAATATTCTCAGGTGTAATAAGATATTCCTGATATAAAATGTTTTATAAATTTATGTGACTCTTTGGCTCATAATATTACAAATTCCTATTCTTCCTTTCCCCAAGTCTTGAAATCTCATTTTCACACAAGTGCAAAGGAGAGAAAATAAGCAATATAGTGTGATATTACAAGTGTGTACCTTGAAAATCCCAGTAATTTTATCATTTGAGATCCTTCTAACTGACATTTGGGATATATAATAATGTCTGTCCAGAAAAAGTCCAGCCATTGTTAATATAACAAGAATGGTATGTAAGACGATGTAATCTGGCAGTCAAGGCGAGTGGACCGGAATGCGCATGCATGAACATTGATGACTTCACTGTACTAGTCAGTGGGGGTGGTAGATGCTGTTGAGTGAGCATGTGTATTGTATGACCATCACATTCAAAATGACTGAGCAAGTAGAGCTACGAGTCTGCATCAAATTTTGCATTAAGCTTCAACATTTTTTGCTGGAAACTATTTGGATGATTCAGAAGGCCACAGCTATGGGCAACTGGTGATCGGTAGCTTCATCACAACAATGTGCCTGCTCATGCTTCACATCTGGGTGCAGGGTTTTCTGGCAAAATATCAAATCATCCAGGTGACTCAGCCCCCTACCACCTAGATTTGATGCCCTGCAACTTCTGGCTTTTCCCAAAACTAAAATTACCTTTGAAAGGGTTAGCAGTTGATGGTGATTGGGAGAACTGTGTGAGGTCCCAAGGTGCCTACTTTGAAGGGGACTGAGGCATCATTGTCCTACATACAATGTTTCTTGCATGTTGTATTTTCTTCGATAAATGTCTTATTTTTCATTTACGTGGCTGGATACGTTCTGGGCAGACCTTGTATAATTATTTTAAAATACATGGTCAACTTTACTGAATTCTTGGTTATGTCCTTCTGGCACGCTTCCTAAAAGTCACCTTTATGAAGATATTACTGCCATTAGGGAACGTGGCTACAAACTCTATCTGGCTTGTTGTGGAGCATCAGATAAGCTCAAATTCCCAGCTTCTTGACTGTTTTGTCTCACAACTGAAGAGAAATCTCAAGATCTGTCACCTTTAAAATTCTACTAACTACTCTATGGGGCTTTAGTGTGTAACACTGATTTCCTCCTAAGTATCCCTTCAATTTCCCTTCTATCATCATGACTTCCCTTCTATCATCATGACTACCCTTCTGATCTATGATACCATCATCTCTCATGAGGACAACTGCTGAAACCTCCTGACTAGTATCCCTGCAACCACTTTTACCCCCAAACAAATTCTAATGAATTATCTTGGCTAGCCTCTTTCAATTTCAATATACTATGTTTCCTCCTATATCTTTGCGTATCTCTGTTCTCTGCTGGGAATAGTTTTCTCATCCCCTTTTGCCAAGCTCTCTCCGCCTAAAAACACTCTTACTTAACACTCAATCATAACTTCTTTAGGACAGCTTTTCCCTACCTGCCAAAGTAAATTAGATGTTTATATACCTCATGGCACCCTTATTTTTTATTCTTATAGTTTGCAGAAATACAGTTAATCTAATTATTTGATTAATTCTTGTCTCATTCATTGGACTAAAAAAAACTCCATGAAGGCAGGAGTTTGAATCTCCTCATAAAGCTTTATCCCCAGCACCTATCGCAGTGCACTGTGTACAGTAGATGTTTCTTAAAAATGGAAGGTTTTAAAATTCCAGGTAGACTGTTCTAAGTTGGAATTGACTTTCTCTTTTGTGCTGAGTACCATATTAGACTCAAAGGAGAAATGATGGAAGAATATACAACTCTTGCTTTGGCAAATTTGTTGATTACATTCTAAAAGATGTTAATGATAATAGATTTGGAAAGAAAAATAATATGTGATATTTGAAGAATAAAAATCTTCAAATCACCAGTTCTACAGAATGCTATAATTAATTTTAAAGAACAGCTATTGTCATCCTGTGTCATGAAAATAAAATACCAAAATTTGTGTATGCAAAGAACCATATGTCTGTCAGATATTGACAATAAATACTGGTATGTGCCTGTGAAATATACATAATTGCATTCTTTTAAAGTAATCTGGAAAATAGTAGCATTTTATGTTTGAATTTCAAGCTGATGAAAATTTCTTTAGTATCTTTTGGATACTAAAGAATCTCATAATAGCAGCAGTATTTCAGTTCCACCTACTAAGTCGAGGACAGTAAAAAACAAAGCAAAACAATTTTCCTTTTGCTTATGTGGCATTAGTTTAACTTTTCTTCAGCAACAGAATAATGAAATGTGTTAGTCTTATGTTATAGGAAATGAATGTATTTTTATATTTGTAGCTTTATATCTTTTTTGGCTGTCTTATTTATGGATTATTAGTTTTTTGGGGGGTGTGGCAGTGAATTCTTTTTCTAGGATAGTTAGGATTTTTTTCTCATTGAAAGTAATTTGAGATTTGTTATATCTTCTGTTTTTATTCTCTTTTTTTTGCATTTTTATCTGGCTTAATAGAAGGTAGCTGGATTTTATATCTGCTTCTGCATTTAATTTGTTGCAATATCTTCTGTTTTTATTCTTAAACATGTTGTACCTAGTCGTTCATAGAATAATTAGATAAAGCCTTATTATTTTTTCGTGAAGTTTCTTTCTACTATTCTATGTTTTTCAAGTTTTCTATATTAAGAAATAGTATCTGGGTCTTTGTCCAATAGAAAACTCCCACAGTTTTAGGACAAACGTGGAGATTAGTAGCAGATAAACTCTTAATGATGTTAGTATTGTTCTAAAATATTTTACAAATATTGAGTGATTAAAACATGCTGTGTGATATATTCTGTGATATTCTGTGTTCCACTAAAATTGAGTTTAAATGAAAAGTTCTCAAGAATTATATATATACACTTCATTCTAAACAAACTCACACTTTCCATTAAATGCTTCATTGAAGCATACGTTTGCTGTTGCTGGGGTTCTTAAGGATATATTTCTCTGTGGGAGTAGCTTTTGAAGGAGACTTAAATGATCATGCCTTGTAAACCCATAGGATAACTGCTTCTGTTCCTATTTGTTGAGAGGCATTTTGCCAGGATATTAAATATATGATGTGGAAGATCACAAACATAGAAAGAGAACTCAGGATTTCATCTGGTATATTTCTTTGCTTTATGAAGGTAACATATTATTACTCATTTTATGGTTAAAGCACATGTGGCCTAGAGACGGTAAGTGATTTGCCCAAGCGTGATAGCTGTAGGTGGTGGTTGAGTTTAATAATAAGCTGGATTTTAAGCAGTATGTGCTCTGTTCTAACTAGGCAAGACTATTGACCTGAAGAAAGCTTTCTCAAATTTCTCCTTACAAATGAAACAGCATTGCCTCCTTTTGGATATAGCATGATTCTTTGTCATTTCTTAAGTGAAGACAGTTTTCCAGATACTAATATAATTGAAGAGGTTTGATGGTATGATTTCACAAAATATGTATCTAGACCCCATTTTAGCTCAATAGTGCTGATGTAATTTGAGCTTGCATTTTTTTTTTTTTGCTAGGTTTTTTTCATTTTGGCTTTCTACATTTTAAAATACTGGCATACTGTTTTTCCTCCTCTGTGTTATGTGTGTATGTGCATTACTTTTATTACCATCTAATAAAGGAGACACATGTTATCAAATAACAAAGATATTTCAAATTGTGATGAGCTTAATACAGGGAAAATAGAGGATCCCATGAGGGATCTGGGGGTTGAACCTTCTGTAATCTTGCTTTCACTTATCCTGAGCGGTTTTTCCTGTTCATACACATCTGTGAAATCATTTTAAATTATAGCATGATATTTTATTTCATGTGTGTACCATAATTTGTTAAGTCAGTCATCCATTGATGCCATTTAAATTATTTTGATTTTTTTTCATTCCAGACAGGGCTACTTTGCATATCTTTGTATAGATATCTTTGTGCATTTGTCCACCTAGATCCTTGAAATAAACATGAAGAATTAGAAGGTTGTGTCAAATGGTAGAATCCATTTTTAATAATAATAATAACAACACCTTGCATGTAATTTACTACTTGTGTATAAAGGTCTTTAACGTACATTATTATTAAATTTCAGAACAATTCTCTAAGGTAAAGTGAAATTTTTTCTGTCTTTTTGTTGAAGAAACTGGATTGGAATGCAGAGTAACTTCCACAGAACTAGACGAGACTAAGCCTCGGGATTTCCTTCTCTAGGATTAGCAAATAGTCCTTACTAATAATATATTTAAAGACTAAGACTCATTGTCTCTAACTGGAAATTCATGTGTTGGTGCTCTCCTTTTCTGCTCTGCTAAATGTCTAAAACGTGTGCTCTGTACCTTCTGCCTTAATGCCTTTCCACTGTGCTCTTTTTCATCCTTTGAAATTTGCTTCCTATTTTTACTAGCTGTTGAAACTGCTCCCTTAAAGGTAATTAATAACCAAATTTATTGAACTTACACTGTGTACGTATAACTGTTGCCATACTTGCTTTCCTACCATAGAGGAGTGAACTTATGGTATATTTGGAAAGGTATGATATGCATATTACAAAATGGTAAATAACACAAGTCAGTTATATGTTATAGCAGGACCATTTTTATTTTTCAGCTGATACTACAGACAGTAAATTATTTAAATGTATAGAAAAAGATTACACTAGGTTATTGAAGAAATGCTATAGATTCACAGGATATACCTGTTCAGTGATTAACTTTACCATGCACTCAAGGAGATATAGGGATTCCCTAACTTGGTAGTCAAGTGAAATTCCTTGCGTTTTTTATCTAAGTACCTAATTTCTTATAAGATAAAATATTTGGTTTATTAGATAAATTTATTAATGTTACTGCATACATTTCAGGTGGAAGTGTTACAGATTTTGTTTATTTTTATGACATTGGATAAAAGGGTGGTATTTATATCCTTGCCTTTGTTTATCACAGGAAATATTTAGTCTTTTGAGAACACTGAACATCATTTGTAGAGGCCACATGACAAGACCTTTGAAGCCATTTGAAATGGGCATTTTTAAATTATAGAAGAACATAATTTTAGTCTTTAGTTAGTCATATATTTTTATAATGCAACTGATTTCCCTTTATTCTTATTTTGATTAAGTAGAAAGGGACAATAATAAGATTCTTTTTGAGGAATTGTAAAGGACCTTTTCTTTTATGCAATAAAAGCAACTGGAGGGAACAAAATATAAGTTTGCCTTGGTATTAGAAGGTTTTTAATTTTTCAGGTTTTTAATTTTAATCACCATAGTCCTGTATGATAATATATATCTTCTATATGACTAATAGAATAAAAGTTACATTCAGTCTCCTCAAAAACTCAGGTCTACATATTGTGATTGATACTGAGTCCCTTGGGATTTTTTCTGTCTCTTGTTGGTAGCAGTTAATGCTAAATTACAATTTAAAATGCAGCCTTCTAGGCCTGGTTTTAAAACTGTTATGGTGTACTTAATATTATTATTTTAACATGTTACGCAGTCACTTGTCCTTTGGAAGGCAGGTTATGTTCCCTGAAATAGCACTATTAAGTTAAAAAGAAGTATTTGAATCTCATTTTTCTATAGAATCATTGTTTATTAGAGGTTTACAAAAAGCTCAAAGTCTAATATTTTTATGGAATTCTTAAAAGTACTATATTTAATCCTCTGTTTAAAGAAACAGAATGATTTATCTATATAAAATTGAAACATTTTTTATTTTTAAATTGAAACATTTAAATGTATATGTCAATTAAGTTACTTGGTGATTAACAATATAAGTATATAATGTTATGGTATACGGTATATAGTTGTAATTTTCTTAGTAAATCTTGCCTTATTTATTTGTTTGTTTGTTTTTGCACAAAGTAGATGATGGAGTGTGAGCTACATGAAGGCAAGGACTTTGTAATGTTGGTGTCTTTATATTCTCAGTGTAGATCCTCAATAAAAATTGAATGAATAGCTAAATATTTTTAGCTCAGTCACATATATCTGAAGGTATTTTTTCGTGAAATGTTGACATGTTGAAAAGACTCTTAGAGAAATTTAGGCTTAATTGATGGCTTTGTATGAAACTAATCTGGGGATGTTTAATATTTGAATTCTCAATATTAGTTTGTATATAGCAGGTATACTCATTGGAGAATTTTGTTTTTTCAACATTTGAAGCTGATGCTCATGTTATCAGAAATAGCTGAGTAATGTGTTTCTTATATTCTTTCAACAAACATTTAAGTATCAGTAGGAATTTACTAATTCATTTATTAAGTACCAGTATGTGCATCATACTGTTGACCATTTTTATAAGTGTGAAAAATAACTTAGATCTTAATGGTCAAGTATAACAAGTGTGAGGCACTGTCTTATAAGATGAAGGCCTCTGATTTTCCTTGTCCACAGAATGACTTGAATGTGAATGGTCATAGCATTATTCATAATCACCAAAAGCTGGAAACAAATGTCCATCAACTCATGAATGGATAAATAAAATATAGTACTGTATATTTTATACAATGGAATACTACCCAGCAATAAAAAGAAACTACTCATACGTAATAGCAAAATGGATGAACCACAAAAACATTATATAAACAAAGTCAGATACGTAAGAGTATATTTTATACAGCTTCATTATATGAGATTTATAAAAAAGGCAAAGATGTTCAGATACAAAGCAGACTAGACCAGTGGTGGGCTAGGGAGTGGGAGTGGAAATTGACTGCAAATGCACAGGAGGGAACTTTTGGGATAGTGGTAAAGGTTACACAACTGTATGAATTTACTGAAGCTCATTGAATTGTACACTTAAAAGGGGTGAATTTTATAGTATTTAAATTATACCTCAATAAAACTGTTTAAAAGAAAAGTTTGCCTGTTCTTATTTATTGCAGTAAGATAATGAAGAGCCTTGAACATGTGACAAATGCTAAAAAGATCTAAAGGTGTAATGAATGAATATCAAGCAGTGATTCCTTTAACACTTGAAAGAAACTAATAGGTGGGGAGTGTAGCCACTTGGTAGAAGGCATCTCCACCTTCCTGCAACTCCTAGAGCAAGAAAATTCAGCTATCTCGCCAACCTCACCTCCCTTACTCCCTTTGAGAATCATTTTTCTGTGTGATGCACTTCCCTTGACAAGGCTTCTGCTCTCTCTCACTCTCTCTTTTTAAATTTATTGATTGACTGTAGAGGGAAGAGGAAGGGAGAAAGAAACATTTTTTAAGTTTTTCATCTTTACTATTTTTAAAAAATTGATTTTAGAGAGAGAGAGAGGAAGAGAGAAAGAGGAACATCTATTTGTTGTTCTACTTATTTATGCATTCAGTTGGTTGCTTCTCGTATGTGTCCTGATGGGGGATTGAACCCCCAACATTTGAGTATCGAGACAGTGCTCTAACCAACTGACCTACCTGGCCAGGGCTTTGTTAAGAATTTTTATGTTTATGTTCATGAAAGATAGTATTCCGTGTGTGTGGGTGTGTGCGTACATGTGTGTGTGTTTCCAGTGTAATTTCTTTGTCAGGTTTTTGGTATCAGGGTAAAAATACTGGCCTCAAAATGAGCTGGGAAATGTTCCCTTTTTCTTTATCTTTTTGAAAGATTTCCTGTAAGATTGGTGTTATTTATTCCTAAATGCTTGGTAAAATTTACCAACGAAGAATTCTGGGTCTGGAGTTTTCTTTGTGGGAAGGTTTTTGATTTTGAATTTAATTTCTTTAATAGATGCAAGTCTATTCAAGGTTTTTATTTCCTCTTGAGTCAGTTTTAAAAACTTGTATTTTTAAAGAATTTGTCCATTTCATAAAAGTTGTTGAATTTATTGGCATAAAGTTGTTCAGTATTTCCTAATCATCTTTTTAATGTGGGTTGGATCGGTAGTGATGTACCCTTTTGCTTTTGATTTTTTGTACATATTAATTTTTCCCTTTTTTCATAAGTCTTAGAAGAAGTTTATCAATTTTTACTGATGTTTTTAAAATCAGCTTTTAGGTTTATTGATATTCTCTGTTGTTTCCCGTTTTCTATTTTGTTCACTGCTGTTCTTGGCGTTACTATTTCTTTCCTCTACTTAAGAGCGTTTAATCCTCAACAGTATTGACATTTTGGGCCATGTAATTTAGTTTTGAGCATGATAAGATGTTCAGAAGCATCACTGGCCTCTCCTTACAAAATGCCAGTAGTATCTACCTAGTTGTGCTAACCAAAAATGTCCCTAGACATAACCAAATGCCTTCTGGTGTACAAAATAGCCCACAGTTGAGAATCATTGCTGGACTTCTTTTGGTTCAGTTTGTTTCTTTTCCTAGCTTCTAAAGGTAGAATCTCAGATCATTGATTTTGGGTTCCCCCTCCAGCAACATAAGGATTTAAAGCTAAACATTTTTCTGTAAGCACTGATTTGGCTACATCCAACAAATTTTGACATGTTGTGTTTTTATTTTTCCATTCAGGATATTTTCTACTTTCTCTGTAGTTCATTTTTTGATTTGTGACTCATCTTCTAAATAGTGTTTTTTTTTCTGGTTATGTTATTGATTTCTAATTTAATTCCATTGTGCTTAGAAAACTTTGTATGATTTTTATACTTATAAATTTATTAAAAATTGTGCTTTACAAAGTGCATAACTTAGGGATATTTATGTGGTATACCACAGGATTTGTCAGAGACATAAATTAGGTTATTTGCTATAATTGGAAATGAATGATTTTTACAGAGTTCAGTTTGTATGTAATTTCACATTTTTCTGTTTATCAAAAATGTACATATGGAAAAGTGCACAAATCTTAAGTGTACAGCTTGATGAGTTTTCACAAAGGTAAAGAAATAAAATATTACAGCCTCTTCTTAGAAGCCCTTCTCTTGACTCTTTTCAGTCGCCACCCCCTCCCCGAGGTAACTACTATTCTGACTTTTGATATCATATATTAATTTTGCCAATTTTGAACTTTATATGAATGTAGTTGCACAGTATGTATTTTTGTATTTGTCTTCTTTCATTCAGCATTATGATGAAATTGTGGAGATTCATCCATGTAATTGCAAAATAGTTCATTTTCAGTACTCTATAGTATTATATGAATATTTCACAATTCATTCTACTGCTGATGGATATAGAGTTGTTTCAGTTTGAGGCTAGTGAAAAGAATGTGAGCATTTTTTGTATGTCCTTTGGTGAACATATATGCATATATTAGTTTGGCATATGCCTGTAGGTGAAATGCTTAGTTGTAAGGTATGTATATATTCAGCTTTCATATGTAAGTTTTAAGGAAAAATTTATGGATTGTAGTTTTTGTTATGCATCCTTTTAGACTCTTGTTTTTTTTTGGGGGGGGGGGAGCCTTAGTTATTGTGGTGGTGACGTGTTTTTGTCATTGTTAAAGAAGAAGCAATAAATTTCACCCTGGCCTGTGTGGCTCAGTTGGTTGAGCTATCGTCCCATAGACTGAAAGGTGGGGGTTCGATTCCCAGTCAGAGCACATACTTAGGTTACGGGTTCGATACCCCTGTCAGGGCTTGTATGGGAGGCAACCAATTGATGTTCCTCTCTCACACTGATGTTTCTTTCTCTCCCTTCCTCTCTTTCTAAAATCAATAAACATATTCTTTAAAAAAGAAGCAATAAATTTCGTATGATGCATTTTTTCTAAAAGTCTGCAATACTCAAGTTTTACTGTCTTTGATGAGTTTTTAAAAATATGTACCTTTTGGTGATAGCCAGAGAGAAAGGGTGTTGGGGCTAGGTGGAGGTGGGCAAAGAAAAGAGGGGGGAAATGGGGACAGAAAGAGACTTTGTTTGGGTCAATGGGCTCACAATGCAGTGTGCAGATAATATTTTATTGAGTTGTACACTTGAAACCTGTGTGGTTTTGTGTACCAATGTCACTCCAATAAATTCAATTTAAAAATACTTTCGATAGAACCATGTACAAAATTACCTTTTTGAAAGAATTACTTTACTGGCAACAAGTATGATATTCTTCTGTTACAGTGTTCTTCAAACTTTATTGACCACTTTATTATACCACTAGCAGTTAAAAATATTATGTATTCCCAATATATGTGTATTTATAATTACGTACATGTATTACTGTACTAATATTTTATAAATACAGGATAAAGTTTAAGAAGAATAATAAATTTAAATAGAAGTTTTACTATTCCACTAATTCTTTTTCAACCCCCTTCAGGTATATACTTTGCAGATCTGTTCTCTAATGTAGGTGAACTTTTCTGCTTTTCTTGCTTTTTGAGTATGTATATATGAAGCGAAATACTTAGGACACAGTTCGGCAATCTTCATTTAGCTTCATAGAATGCGTTCTTTTCATTGTGTGGAGGACCATATCCATTACGCACTTTAGGATTAGGAAGTAAGTAAAACAAAAATGTTAATAAAATTGGGAGTTGGGTCATTAATTCAGCAAAAATAGACGTCTTTTCTGTTTTCAGAAGTGAATATTAATTCTGGGAAGGGGGGCTTTTATTTTCCTTTCACCATGGCACTACTCTTACTATTTTTGCAGTTTTCAGCTCTATGCTTCATTTCATTACTGCCACCAAACTGCACCCTAAAGAATTAAAAGTTTATGTATTAGAGCTGTGTTGTAGTCGATGAAAAGTCATGGATCTGATTGAGATAATGACTCCCAGTCAAATAGGGAATGTACTAGCATGTCCCTCTTGGACGGTTGTTATTGGTGAAAAAGATTACCTGTGATTCTGTGGTAAAATCGTAGAAATGTCTTTCACTGTCATTTGAAGTTGTTAAGCATTCAGAGTAAGGATGTCTGAAAGAAAGACAGTTTTTAGTGTTTGCTATGATAGGTGTATTTTATTTGCAGAAGATGAGTGGGTTAACTAGATGGATTATTCAGAACATTTCAATCTTATGGGGAATTTATCATAATTGGATATTTCAGTGGCACATTATTGCAAGGGCTTGGTTGGACACACAGGCTCAGAAGAGCAAAGAGGTTGTTTTTGAGTGTGCTATTGTGTGTTAAGTTCAATTACTCATTTGGTGCCAGCACTATTTTGGCTTCTTATTTTCTCTGTGTACATATAGTTAGGTGTCTTTCTGGCGTACCCTAAATCTTGCACTGTCCTCACAGCTGACTACATAATGAAAATACCAATCTTCTCTTTCATTTTCATTTTTCATCATTATGATTGTTTGTTTATTTCCAGGCAGATTCCAGGTATTATTGAGAACCTGTCAATTTGTCCCTTGTAGGATACTTAATACTTAATAATACTTATTTAAAATAAAAAGAATATTTGCAGTGGTTAACATTTACCAAATACTTATTACATGCTAGATGCTTTTACATATTTCTCTATAATTCTCACAGTAACCCAACCAAGGCATGTGATTTTATTCTAGTTTTACAAATGAGGAAATTGTTAATAATAGAAGTTAGAATTTGTCCAAAGTTACACAGTTAGTGTAAGAGAGTTAATATTTAAACTCAGGATTTTTCTCTCTAACACAATGGGTCTTGCTTATGCTGTCCTTTCCGCTTGGAATGTCCTCACCCTACCAGGTCCAGCCTTCCCACTAGTAGCACATATGTTCATCACTTAAGCCCCATACTAAATGCTACCTTTTTCCAAAGTTTTCCTGGATAACCCCATTTGGATGTAAATTCTGCCGCCTTTAAACCCCCACCACACTTTGTACCTTTCTTCATATATTTATTTCACCTTGAGTTATTATTTCTATACATATCTTAATTTACCAACTAGAGACCATCTTTGTTCCCCATAGCCTAAGACAGCCTTGAACATTTAAGATACTCAGTATTTGTTGACTTGAGATTACCGGCAAAAAACAGCCATCAGAATATGAATAAACACTACTGATGCATTTTCGGAAAGTTTGAAGAGCATGGATGGCAGTATGATAAAGATTCGTATAATCATTTTTGCTTCTTGGTATATGGAAACTTTGTTAAACTTCACTAGTGGTATAACTAGATATGGCATGCATTTCCTGGTTTAGCGAAAAAGTTCATACTCTTAGCTATCATTTTATATTTTTTTAGAAAGAAGATAAATAATAAAGTCTGAGAGAGGTTGGAAGAACCTGCTGTTTTAATTTTGTTAATAGCAGGGGTCAGATTATGTTCTTTTGGTGCTCCTTTGATAATAGACTCAATACAATATTGGAATTCAACAGCTGGTTTTCTTTGTGTACATTATCTTTTGTATTTATGGCTATATTTGGATTGCCAGACTGTTTGGAATAGGTTTATGGTACATAATCAACTTCTCTTTAAATAGATTGTTTCCATTTATTACTTACTCTTGTATTTCATTGTTTTTGTTTTACTTGTTCTAAGTTTTCTTCTCAGATAATGACAATTAAACCAAAACTTACTAAGAGGGGTTGGGGAATTTTATTGACTACCCATTCAAATTTTGAATGATTTTTTTTTGTATTCCTCTTTTAACTTATTGATTTACTTATGTCAATCAAATAAAGAATTGAAAACTTTTTATAAACATAAAGTAATAGAGATTTAGTTGTAATATAATTTATTTATTGGGTTTTGACCTCTTCAGTCTCTGTAAAACTAAAAGTTCTATGTTTTAATAGTTTCTTTCACCTGAATTGTACACATACTTTCCTTTAATATGGCTGATCTCTAGAAGCATCATAAGATTCTTTTTTCTTCCTTCCTTTCTTTTTTTTTTTTTTTACCTCCTTTGAGGGAGAAGTCCTTCTATAAAGATAATCTTTTGTAAATAAACATCAGTCTTTTTCATCCTCTGTCACTTGGACCTTATGAAACTGCTAAGAAAGCAAAAGGTGGAGAGGAGACAATAACTCAGAGAAGCCTCTTAGCTCTTGAACTAAGACAGTGGGTAAAATTTCCACAAAATTATGAGACTGATAAAAACCATTAAAATTTAGAAATTTGATGATTAAATATCCATTGGAATTAGGAATCAGAGTAAAGTCATCAGTAATGTAATATTCTGAAGGCATTTGACATTAATCAGAATACACTCTATTAAATGGTTAAAGTTTTAGTTCTGGTGACAGGAACTTAAATTCTCCGTTATAAAATTCCTGTACTGTTAATTTTAAGTTATTATCATAAATACATGTTTATTCAAGAGAATTAGTATAACATTATTCTAATTGTACCTAACTTTAGAGTTTGTTATGTTTTGCTGTTCAGTGTAAGCTTGCTTATTCCTGTAACAGTAATATGAGGCAAGTACTATTATTTTTCCTAGTTCATAGATGAGGAAATTGAGCACAGAAAAATGAAGAGACTTTAACAAGGTACACAGTATTTGGACCCAGGCAGTCTGACCTTAGAGTCTGTGCCCTTAACCCCTTTTCAATATTGCTTGTCACCCGGTGGTTTAAGAGCTTGGGCTTTGGCTGCTCCATATACTCTTAGGACAAGAGCATCTCTCTTGACCTCTCTGAACCTCAGTAATCTTGTTTATAAAACAAGGGTTATTTGGGGGATAAAATGAGATAATGTTTGTTAACTTGGCACGTTCTTTAGCAGACACTTTACTTCCTCATTAGGTGGTATTATAATAACAAATACTGACAAAGCAAAAGGAATAGTCATGAAGAGAAAACAACCATTGTTAGTATTTTGAGGTATATCCTCCTAGTCTTTTAAAAAATGTGTTTCTTGATTTTATTAATATATCTTCTAGTTATGTTATTTTCCTTTCTTTTATAACTTTCTCTTGTTTATACTTTACACAAAAGGAATGAAGGCTTGAATTTTTTGTATTATTTAGCAGTAAGGCAAGGCTGTTTCAGCTTCTTTGCTAACCAAAACCTTTTCTCCCTGTGTTTAGGAGTAAGTGGAGATGGAAGGGGACATAAAAGCACATACATTTTATTCCTGTTTTTAAACAAAAGTGAGATTATATTTGGATTAAAATTTTTGATATAATGTCTACAAATCGCCAAAATGTCAGATACTAGAAATAGGCAAAAGAATACATGCTAATATTAATTTTAGTTAAAAGAACAATGAAACTCCAGTTTCAGAATATTTTAGTTATTAACTGAAAACACTGTATCTGAATGAATAGCCCTAATGAATGTAGACTGTTCTTGATGAGTAATATTATAGAAGTCTGTTCATATATTGCATTGTTAAATAAATTCACTGAATGTGGTATAACAGTAACTAAACTAATCCCCCTTTCTATAGTAGCAAGAAAACATGGCTAATGCTCTTTTTTTTTTCCTTTTAGGTCTACACACAATGAGCTGGAAAAGAATCGGTGAGTCAGTAATAAAGTGCAGCTTTCATTTATGTTTAAAAAGCAAACAACATTTTACCTGTGAAGATAACGCAATAATGCATATGTAGTCATGTTTTTAAAAAATGTATAGCGTATCATGATTCTGATATATATGTATTCTCTCAAAAAAATGACTTAAATAGTAAGCATACACCATCCAAACTGGAAATACATTTTTAAATTCATTTGAATTATAGCCTTCTTTACTTCTGTCTCTGAAAACAGGTTTATTGTGATAGGCTTATGGCTTAAATATGGTCTTGCTAAAGGATTAGGTTTCTGTAGTGTAGCTAATACATATTATGACAAACTGTAGAACATTGAATTTCTCTTTCTCTTTCTTTGCAGTTTGTTCATTTATTCGTACATTCAACAAATCTTTATCAAGCATGAACTATATGTCAGTGCCAGGCAGGCATAATACTTTACATAGTAAATACAAGAATGTATAAGATAGTTTCTGTCCTTAAGGAACTTACAGCTTCCTGGAGGGGACAGACAGGTAATTAAAACACTATGTAATGTGATGAGTATGGAAATGGAGAGGCAGAGGGTGCTGAAAGATTTTGCAGGGTCACCCGATTCTTTTTTTTGAGGGAGTCTTGGAAGACTCTACAGAGGATAGTGGGTGAACTCTATATGTTGAAGAAACTATGAGAGGTTCAATATGAGCATAAAAGATTGTAGCACAAGGCAAACCAGGCCAGAGGTCGACAGCTGTGCAGAAGAGTTTGGACTTTAAAAAAAAAGAAAGATTTTATTTATTTATTTTTAGAGAAATGGGAAGGGAGGGAGAAAGAGAGGGAGAGAAACATTGATCAGTTACCTCTCATGCTCATATGCTCTCAGACCAGGGACATGCCCGAAACCTAGCCATGTGCCCCAACCAGGGACCGAACCTGTAACCCAGGCACGTGCCCTGACCAGGAATCAAACCAGCGACCTTTCACTTTACTGGATGACGTGCAACCAACTGAGCCACATCAGTCAGAGCAAGTTTGGACTGTTTTCTGAGAGGAATAGGGGGCAGCTGAATGATTTTAATATGGACTGTCACATGATCAGATTTGTGTTTCAGAAAGCAGTTTGGCTGTAGTGTGAAGAATTGGTTGATTGGGAGAAGGGATCTCAGAGACAAAAAACATTGTTGGAGGCTATTGGAAGCCTCCATGGTAAGAGATGATGGGGACTATTGGAGACAGAAGTACACAGAATAAAGAGATAGTATGGAGTAGAATCAGTAGAAACTGGTGATTAGTTTGCTATGGAAGGTTAAGTTTTAGGTGGTATTACTATTTGCTGAGAAAAGGAATATAGGAAGAGGACAAGTTTGGGAGAGAAGATGAAGATTGTATAAATGTTCTTTTTCAATAGAGATTAGATTAATAACCAACAAACCGTTATTGTCTGCACCAGTCATTTTTGACCAAAAAAGGTCTCTGTGACTTTCAACTTTCTGCCCTCCCTTTTTTAAAATAGAAGGGACCTTACAGATTGACTAGCCTAACTGCCTCACTGCAGATTAATTTAAATGTCAAAGTCTCTTGAACAGGCTTAGCATAGTTCTCCAGGCTGACTTAGTGGCTTTTACCACTTCATTTCTGCTATGTTCTGCTCATATCTCCTATTGTAAAACTTAATCAGCTAGTATTATCTGTTCATATGTCTCTTTCTGCCAAATGACTATGATTGCCTCAAAGGCTAGGGATTCTGTTTTCTTCAATTTTTTGTTTGTTTTGTTTTGTTCAATTTTTTATTCTCTGTTCCGAGCATTTGATGCGTGTATAGTAGATGATGGCTTCAATACTGAGTGAAGGATAAAAGTGGAAAAAAGTTCAGTGTTTGAGTCAAAGATGTTTCCTAGTTTGTGGCAAAGCAGTTTGGCAGGAAACCTCTCATTTTAAAGACTCTCTTTTCTGCCTTATATTATGGCTAGTTAAAACTTGGCAAAAAGACCAAGAAATAATGGCTCTGAGGATTTGACAAATAAAACCTTACATTGAACTTTAAATTAGAGTATATTTTGGGCCACATGTTTTAAATACTGATAAATGTGGATTTTATAATTATTTCAGCCACCTGAATGTGGTCCTTGGGAGATCCTTATTGGAAACTTGACAAGAAGCTTTTTTTAAAACACTGGAGTGAAGAGACTCTTCAGTAAACTGTTTGGAATGGAACTCTTTAAATCTTTGAGTAAAGTTTGTTTAATGCATTCCGTGTATCGATTCTGATGTACCCTGTAAGTTGTTTGATCTAGTGTCTGTCTGTGGCACTGGTAGAACATGCATGGCTTTTATCGCCTTGACTGTACACAGTCTCCAGTGTCTCCAGTGAAGGCTTTTGTTCTCATTTTATTTACTTGTGTGTGAGACTTTCTGGTTGGTTTCCTACCTCACTTAAGGCATGGTTCCCTCATCCTCTTCTGTCCTCTTCTGATAGTCCTAGATAGCCTTTATTTCTCAAATTATTTCTTCTTTCTCCTTTCTTCCCTTTGTCCCTCCCTCCTCCCTATCTTCCTTGAGGCTTAATTGAAAGGTAATATAGAATTAACCGTTCCAAGATGAATTTGTTTTTAAAAGGGTATTTGTCAACATAAATAACTCTTATTTAGTAGAATGTATCAGAGACTGAGTGCCAAAAGAAGAATCCAGTTTAATAACCTGTACTTCACTTCTGGAAAGTTACTGGCTTATGATAAATATTGGTAGATACAGGATGATTTAAGAAGGGGAGGGGTGTTTTGACCAAATTAGCAAGAAGCTAAATATAAAAAATGTTTAAAAAATTTAAGCCTATGTCGTTATTACATTTTAAAGCCCCCACACAGTTCTGTTTAATGGTTTTCTTTTTCCAATGTACCATTTTTATTTGACATTTTAAAGAAAAAATGTAAACCTAGCTTTGGCATCCTTTAAAATAAGTAGAACTTTGGTTTTACCTTTCATTTACTTTCGAGTGTGAGCTTGTGTGAGGAAAATAATTCACCGTCAAAAGGACAATTGGATTTTGTCTTCATTCTGAAAAATATTCCTGAAGTAATTCATATTTGAAATTTTGCCACTCTACATATGTGTTGATGTTAGAAGCTTTTTTTGTTATTGTAGTTTTCTTTTTAGCTCAGTTCTAAAATCTTGCATATAAAGCTGCTTTGAGTTAGTGTTTTCTACTGGGGCAATGCAGTGAGAATTAGAATAGATGATTTTACACTGTTAGTTAATGACAGAATAATTCCAGATGGCTATCTTAAACAAAACCCCAAGATTATTGAAGCCCTGGATTTGTCCTTGAGGAGACAGTTGCCAGTGTTGAGGTTTATATTCCCATATCTTAGAGTGAAAACTAATGGTGGAGATTTGGGGTCTGGCAGGCCCAGAGTAGTTTGTTTTGGCCCACAATTACCCCAAAATGCCTACAGCCCATTAAGGAACTTTAGGTAGATTCAGGACTGATAAAGAAATTCAGATTCTTTTTTGGGTAGGTCCTGGGGGCTTATTTCTGCCTAAAATCTTGACAGTTACACTGAGCCTAGTCTAGATGGTTCAGAGCATTTGTTACTTGGGTACTTAGCCTATCTCCCTAGACCCATAATAGACTCAGGAGGTAGAGGTAAAATGAACGAATCTTTGAGATTTAAGAATTAAGAATTTATATTTCCTTATCTTATGTGTTGGATAGATTGCTTCATTGTTTTTTATTTTATTAATTAAAATTACCGAGGATGTTTTTGAAAGAACAACTACTTTAACAGGACTTCAGTGGTCAAGAACCTTAATGCTCATGGCAGGAGAGGCCATCCAACCTTAATAGCTGCCATTCTATTGAAACAGAAGATTCACCCTTATTGTAATTTTGGCAAACCTAGAAGGCCCAGAGGATGATACTGGACTAAGAATGCCTTCCTAGGCAGAGCAGAAGTACCTGAGTATTTTTCATAAAAGAAAAGCATGTCCAATGAATGATGGTAATTGGTATCTCCATACTGAGACTTTCTCATACTTCTGATACAAAGATGAAATAAGCATTTATGGAGTACTTATTCTGTTCTCCCACTATGTAATAATATTATATAATTACATAAAATAGGAACCCAGAAAAGTGTAGGACAAAGTGTCATTAAAAAACTAGCCATTTTGACCAGCATAGCTACAATTTGAAACAAGACAATGGGAACACAAAATAGACTTACTTATTCATAATCCTGTGGGATCATAAATATGATAGTTGTGTCTATTATCAGCCTTTTTTCCATAATGATTAATAAATATTGTGATTGACATGGTAGGTAAAATGAAGTATGAGATACTGATCCCATCCTGTTCTTAAGGTTAAGGTCATTATAGTTTGGTAATTATAGGTTTCATCCTTCAATACCAGGATCTAGTTAAGTTACCAGTGAATTCTAGAAAGGTGCCCTAAAATTGGCTTTCAGACTGAAGGTTGAAACCCAGTTGTGGTCTATATAGTCATTTTAGTGAGTCATTTTGAAAAAGGAATAGGAAAGAAAATATCAAAGTGCATTGCTTGAAGTAAAGTTAGATGGAGAATTGTGAAACTTATATATACATGATGTAAAACACTGGTCATAGTCAGAAAGCCATTGCTTTGGATAATCGAGGAAAATGAAGAAGAAACAGATTTTGAATCTAAGGAAACACTAAGGAAAGGGGGCAGTCCATGGAAGCAGGAAGGTGGCATCGTAAGCTGTGTTTCGGAAAGAGTAGATCATACTGAGATGAAGAACAGTCTATCAAATTAATGGTGGGAAATGAGGCTTGAAAGGTGGCTTAGAGATAAATTGTGGAATGTTATTGAATGTCAAGGAAGTTGGATTTTATTTTGTTGGCAGTAGTGAGTTTTTGAGGCTTTAGAAACAAAAAGAGAGACATGGATAAAGCATTTTCAAAAACAGTACAAAGCCTGTCCAGAAAGTATCCATCCATGTATTATGAAAGATAGAGATATTTATTGAAGAAAATACAAGATAGAAGACATATTGTACGTAGGACAATGATGCCTCAGTCCCCTTCAAAGTAGGCACCTTGGGACCTCACACAGTTCTCCCAACATTTCTTCCGTGTTCAAAACACTCTGCAAAATCCTTTGTTGTAATCGCCATCAACTGCCCCATAGTATTTTCCTGAATCTCATCAATGGTCTGAAATCTCTTCCCTTTCAAAGGTAATTTTAGTTTTGGGAAAAGGCAGAAGTCGCAGGGTACCAAATCTGGGCTGTAAAGGGGCTGAGTCAGCTGGGCGATTTGATGTTTTGCCAAAAAACTCTGCACAACATGTGATGTATGAGCAGGTGCATTGTCATGATGAAGCTGCCAATTACCAGTTGCCCAAAGCTGTGGCCATTTTTGTTGTATTGCATCTCAACCGATGAAGAACATTGAGGTAGAACTCCTTGTTGTTTGGCTTGGAGGGGCATACTCATGATGCACAACACCTTCCCAATCAAAAAACACAGTTAACGTCATCTTGATCTTGCTGCAATTTTGCTGGCTTTCTTTGGGCGTGGAGAACCAGGCATCTTCCATTGGGACTACAGGGCCTTTGTTTCCGGATCATAGCCGTAGACCAATGATTCATCTCTGGTTATGACCTACTTGAGGAAATCTGGTTCACTAGTAGCAGTTTGAATCAAGTCATTAGCAACTGCAGTACGATGTTCTTTCTGCTGTGGTAACAGAAGCCGCAGAATGAATTTTGCCACAACACGTTTCATGGCAAGATCCAGGGTCAGAATATTGGACACAATAGTTTTTGGAATCCCCATATCACCTTCTAGTTCTCACACTGTCAGTCACTGATCTCTGCTGATTGCAACCTGTACATGTTCAACATTCTTAGGTGTTCTGCTTATTGCAGGCTTTCCAGAACATGGATCACTTTCAACAGAATCTTGACCATCTTTGAAGTTTTTATGCCACACCTTTATTTGCGTTGCACTCATTGCATCGTCTCCAAAAGCATTCTGAATCATCCAAATAGTTTCCATGGAGGAATGTTCAAACTTAATGAAAAATTTGATGCAGATTCATTGCTCTGCTCACTCAGTCACTTTGAATGCCATGGCCACACAGTACACATGCTTACTCAACAGTGTCTACCACCTCCACTGACTAATATAGTGAAGTCATCATTGTTCACCCATGCACATTCCAGTCCACTCTCTTTCGCTGCCACGTTACATCGTCATCTAAACCATGCTTGTTATATTAACAGTGGCTGGACTTTTTCTGGGTAGAACTTGTATAGTCTAGCTATAGAAGCAGAGATTCTAGTTTGGTTGTTATTGAAGTAACCCACGTGGTAGAAGGATGTGAGAATCAGTAGTCAGGTGATGGAAATGGGAATAGAAAGGAAGAGAGAGGACTAAGAAACCATATAAAGAAAGAATATGGTTCTCCATCAACTGCTACCCTTCATTCCTCCTCACATTTCATTCTTCACATAGCAGCAACAGTGATCTTCTCAAAGGATATATTATATCTCATTTTTGTTTATAATCTCCCACTGGCTTCCCATTGCAATTAGATAAAATCTGTGGCCTACAAAGTTCTATCACTCTACCCCTCATCTCCTTTGGTCTAGCTGACACTGCTTTTTTTTTTCCCTTTCCCTTCAAACGCACCATGTTCATTTTCATCTTGGGCTTTTGCACTTGCTCTTTCTTTTGCTTAGGAAGACCCTGCTTGTAACTCTTCATCATTATTTAGTTCTCAGGTCATCTCAGAGTATTTTAGTTGCCCTCCAGTCATTCTCAATCGCATTGTCTTTTCTGTCATCTTAACATTATTTTCTGAATTTGTTTGAATTATCTGATTTCTTTGACTAGATTGTAAGTTTCAGGAAGGCAGGGATTTTGTCTTATTTGCCCTTAGCATAAAGCAATCATTTAGTAAATATTCACTGAGTGACAAACTAATTCTATATACTATTGAGTATATCTATAACCAGCAATATGCGTTATTGAATTATAATGACTTAAGTGAAAAATGACAAATATATAACATACTCTGGAGAGTGTCACAGGTATTATAATAAATAATTTCATATGTGGTAAATGGAAAATTTAATGAATTCTTAAAATGTACATTATATGAAAAAACTTGGTAAATGGGAACATCTTAAAGGATTTTTACTATGCAGGACTTATTCCAGCTTATAAAAAAAGAGTCAGTAACTTTTAAAGAGGCTAATTGATTCTTTCAATTCATTAGAATATTATGTAGTACACTAAAATAAAGACAGACGATTTTGTAAAGGGGAATAGTTTACCTGACGGAGTTTATGCTCCACTTGTGAGGTCTTTATTCTTTTCTCATCCCATAAGTTGAAAAATGGTAAGCATTTTTATGAGGTAAAGATTTATATACACTTGGAGACTAGAATGTCAAATAGTTTCAGGTTTTTTGTGTTAGAATTTTTAATGTATTAGTTATATTTATCCCGATGATTTGGACGTGATAATGAATACAATATTTTTTCCTAGATTATCTGCGAGTCCCCGGTTGACATGGAAATTTTGACAAAGTGATTGTTTTAGTCTACCTTACCTTACAACAGTGTCTAAGAGTAAATCTCTGTGACCATGGGTGAGGCAGTGGTTTCTTAGTACATCACCTGACTATGATTCCTTGGCAGGAAGAACATATCTTAACTGGTTTTAGCTGCATATTTTGGGTGCTTGTGTGACATTTGTTTAAAAGGAACATGTACTTTTATATACAGTGTGCACAGTCTAGGAAAAATGTACATTTGTTTTGTTAGGAGGGTGCAAGAGTGGTTTGGCAGAACTTGCATTAAAAACAAGTTATGAGGTTAAGGAAACTAAACCTTTATTGTAGGTTTGATATATATAACTATACTGGATCAAAAGTCTACAGTGTTGGATTGGGTCTGATAATTATGTAAAGTTTATCAAAAGCTTTTATTAGCCTTGGTTTATTACTAAGGTACAAATCTCAGTATGAAAATGCCTTATAGTAACTTCCTTTGCCTGGTAAATGGCATTTATGGAAAAACCACAACTAATATCGTACTCAGTGGTAAAAGACTGAATGCATTTCCCTAAGATCAGGAACAAAACAAGGATGTCTGCTCTCATGATTTCTCCTCAGTGTTGTATTGGAGGTTCTAACCAGGGCAATTAGGCAAGAGGAAGAAATAAAAGGCATCCAGATTTGAAGGGAAGTAGTAAAACTGTTTCTGTTTGCAGATACTGTCATCTTGTATATAGAAAATCCTAAGGAATCCACAAAAAACTATTAGAGCTTATAAACGAATTTAGCAAAGTTTCAGGGTTCAAGACTGACACAAAACCAGTTGTGTTTATACACACCAGCAATGAACAATCTGAAAACATATTTAAGAAAACAGTTCCATTTACAATAGCATCCAAAAGAATAAAATACATGGGAATAAATTTAACCAAGGAGATTTGTACATTGAAAATTATAAAACACTGTTTAAAGAAATTAAAGAAGACATCTGTGTTTATGGATTGGAAGTTAATGTTTTTAAGATGGCAGTAGTCCCTGTATTGATGTACAGATTCAATGCAAGCCAAATCAAAACCCCAGCTTCCTTTTTAGCAGCAATTGACACCTGATCTTAATGTTTATATGAAAATGCAGGGTACCCAAAATAGCCCAAACTGTCTTGAAAAGAACAAAGTTGGAAGACTCATACTTCCCAATTTCAAAGCTTACCACAAAGCTGTGTAATCAAGACAGAGTTATATTGGCCTAGGAATAGACTTACAAATCAATTGAATAGAGTCTAGAGATAATCCCTCATATTGAGGGTCAATTAATTTTTGACAAGGTGCTAAGACGTGCAGTGTATTTTCAACAAACAGTGCGGACACAACTAGATATCTACATGCAAAATAATGAAGCTGGATCCCTAAGACAACCCAATATAAAAACAAAGGATTTGAATAAATATTTCTCCAAAGAAAATATACAAAAGGCCAATAAGCACATGAAAAGATGCTCAACATCAGTAGTTGTTAGGAAAATGCAAATCAAAACTACAAGATACCACTTCATACTCACTAAAATGGCTAACTAGTGTTGCTCATCAATTTTGTGGTCATCCATTTATCATAACAGCCACCATTGATTGGGGGAAGGTCCTGAAAAGTCCACTAACCTTATAGTTTGGCCCTTAAAAAGTCCTGATGTCATTATTGTTTGATGGCTCTGCACAAATAACTCAACTTTTTACAATTACTTAATACATGTAATTAACTAAATATAAGTTTACAATATATTATATGGTGCTGCAGCCTAATGTAGTTTACGTGATAGTAAGGAAAGCTCTGTAGTATATAAAAAGGGTATAGTTAAAGATTTTTAAGAGCCTCTGATAAACAATGAAATCTAACAAAATTAAGACCATATATTGAACAAATGCGGTAATTGTATCAGTTTCACTTAAGATATAATAAAATATAACATGATTGTATTTGTTTGATCTTGAACAACAAAATTTAAAAGTATAATTTTGTAGGGCAGGGGAAACAGCATTGTCCAGAGACCAGGAAATAGCTACTGATCTGGTTTTCTGATTTGGCAAATAAAATTGATAGCTACTTTCCTTTTTTCGTCTAAAAGTGGAAAACTGACACCCTTATTTTTAATTTATGTAAAAATCTTAAAGAAGAAGAATTTATTCTTTGTACTTTTTGAACAGTAAGCGTCCAGTTACAGTTCTGAGTTTTGAAGGATAACTATAAAACACTAAAAAAGTACCTAAACATTGGGAAGTATAGAACACTTACTTAAAAGAATTTGGCTATTTATGAAGCTTTAGAACTAGATAAATAGGCGGCATACTGTCATTTGTCAGAGAGACATGTAATTGGTGCATTAATTTTTGTATGCAAGTCAACGAATATTTTAACTATTTTTATATGGGTAGGAGTGCTGAAAACTGTAGACAAACTAAAAATAGCTGTTAGAGTACAGAAATAGGCACCTGTTAGCATTAGAATTGAATGTTATATGAGATAGAGATGAAGTAATGGGTGGGTTTTGGAGATAAAATTTATGGTTAATAGAAGAAGAATAGCTAGGATGAAATTACACATCTAAAATGCAGCCTATGCAATGAAGTCATTGCAGTAGTGTCTAGATAGATTCAGTCTCTATATTGACCTTTGTCAGAAATAGCTCATTAAGGCTAAGCTTTCCACTTCCTGACCCAGGTTGCAAGGTGACAGAGGCTGACTCAGACAAGAATTGCATTCTAAAAACCAAGTGTTCTCAAAATTTCAGCTATCCAGTTCCTAAAGTTTAAATCAATTCTACAGCTAATACATGGGAAGAGATGAGATCATTAGTCTTAAAAATAACCCAGAAATATTATAACTTGACACTCAGTTTCTAAAATTATGTCTGGAATAAACAAATAAGTCAGACTTTAAAATATTATAGTGAAGGTTCAGTAATGTTTTATCCAAGTGATTGCAGAGGGTATAGCTCAGTTCAGCTATAACTTGCTTAAGAAAACACTTCCTCTCAAAGTATAAATTTGTAATTTAAAAAAGGAATAGTTAAATAGATTTTCTTGATATATTATATATGATGCAGTATATAAAAATTCATTCTGAGGACTGTGTTTGATCCATAAAACTGACTATACTTTTTATACTGGTACTCATAATAATTATACAGCAGCAGAATTCTACTAGACTTTAAGGCAATATGATAGTTTATTAAATTCCTTTGCTGCAGTAGTAATTACTGCAGTGTAAATGTTCTGATAAACATTGGTTGAATAATAAATTCAATTCAAACACTTTTTCTTAAACTAACATCTTCATTTGAAGAAATTGCTATTTTGGTATACATTTTGGCAATTCAGGCATGCCAGGAGGTATATCAGTCAGAAATCTTTTTATTAACTGAATGACTTCTTTAGTGTTTTGCATTTATTTATCTTTTAAAAATGAAGAGACTCAGATCTTTTTGATATATTTTAGCTTTTGCAGAGAAGAGGATAATTATTTTGAACTTCTTATATTTTTCTAGTAGATACTGCATTTGAAAGTCCCATGGGTGTTACTAGTGAAAAACCACAGGTCTAAAGAGGAGGATTCAGTAATGAGAATAGAATTTCCTAATATGGTTACTTGCTAACCAGTTCTTGAAGACAAATTTACTTGGAAAATAATTAATTCAGCACTGGGACAAACATATAACATATTGCTTATATTCATATCTTCTAAATCAAGAAAAGTTGAAATTTAATGAACTCATAAGTAAATGGACTTTTGTTGTTACTTTGGGAAAAGCAAATGGAGAAGGGTAGATTTTAATGCTACACATGGTTTAGGAGCTAAATTCGTCAAAAAGATAATCTGGAATCCAACACAGATGACTTTTTTGGGGATGTGTAATATTGATGTGAGAATTGTACCAGAAATCAGGAGATAGTTTTTCTTTTCATCTCTGCTACTGGTAGGTAGACTGGGTGTCGAATAAGTTATCCCACTTCTTGGGGGCCTTGCTTTCCTTGGCTATAAAAGAAGGAGACCTAGATGACCTCTGAATTCCTTCCCTACATGAAAAGTTTTGTAGTTCTGTGAATTTTTTTTTTAATAGTACAAAATTAAGGGTCTTTGTTCAGACAGTAGAATAAGGCACAGCAAAGTAGGAGGGTTATGCTGTCTCTATGGCAACGGAAAGTCTCATAAATGTAAAGTCCTGGCTTCTGTCAGGCAGACTCTTCCTGGCTCAGGAAAAACATTTTTAACTCGAGAACAAAACCAGGCAGCCTGGCGACAGAGTGGAAAGGTGGCTGGGTGTACAGTGTCCGTTAAGTCTTGGAAGCGCTTGGCGAGCATGTCCAGCAGCTCCTGCTTCCTCATCCTGCTCTTCAGCCCATACACCTTGCGTGGGCATAGTGAGCTTATCCAGCATGCCCTTGCTGACATGGGCCTTCAGTTCCTCTTCAGATATTTCCACCTCGGGCCTTCAGAACCTTCATCATCTTATTTTTGCTTGAGAACTTTCCCCTCAGGATTGTAATGTGGTGGGTACATAAGTTCCTTAAGCTCATCCACGAGGGAACCCAGTCTTTTATCCAGTGTTTCAACCTTGGGCAATGTCAGATCTACTTCTTGTTTGGGCTCTGTCAAATTCAAAGCCAAGGCCTCCAGGTTCCTGAAGTGCTGCCGCAGCACTGGGTTCTCAAAGCTGTCACTTCTATATTTAAAGCAGAGCTTCTGCACAATAGCCTTCATCTTGTCTCCCTGCTCTGGGTTTGCCATGACTTTTTTAGTAAAGGGCACCTTCCATTTGTCATCAGCGTAACGTAAGAAGACAAGCTAAAAGCCTGGGGAAAGCCACCTGAATTTTCTTATCATCCAGTTCCCCTTCTTTTGCCATCGAGGCCACAAAATAAGAGGGAATGTTCTGGCAGAGGGTGTATCTGCACGTTACCATGACCTCCTTCTCCGGACACTTGGTGAATAGAATGCTGAACAAGGTTGAGCTCCCATTAACCAGAGACTCCTCAGGGTACACTGAACAGGGAGGGTCTTAGATAATGGTGCTTCTTTTGCATTCTCAAGGGCTTGAAACTGATGAGAACCAAACCTGGTTCAGCAAGCTGGTTTAACTGTTCTGTTCCTTTTTCTCTAGTACAATCTGATGACTCCCGTAGATCTGAGATCTGTTGGTGGCTCTAGGCAGAAGCAAACTGCCTGTATTTACATTAAATGGCCGAAGCTTGGTTTTCACTGGGTCATTTGTTTCCTGATAAAGCCTGATTGGAGGAGGGTTGAGAGCTTTCTGGACCATATTTTAGTGCCGAGTGAACACTATATCTTTGTTGAACTTAAACTTGAACCTGCTGAATGCTTGCCTTTCTTGTCTCCTTTGCACGAACGTTCCTCAGTGATCTTCTAGCTTGCTCTGTTCCTTAAAATGGACCGCTGGAATCCTCATCCTCTGCTATGCTGACGATATCTCTGTAAAATAATGATACGTCAAAGCCCCTAAGTTTCTTCAGGTTCCTCGAGTCAAGGAAGATACCTGGGTCATGGAGATCCCTGGCCCCGCTGGCCTTGACACTGTCATTGCCATCTTTGTTGGTGAGCAGCACGATACTCTGTGGCTTATCTTGAACTGAAGCTGACAGAGACCCATAGCACTTCACTTAGTCACATCTATGGCCAGCCAGGTCTTGAATGTTTTTTCCCCTGCTGCCCCTTTAACTGGGCAAGCGCTAGCATTTGTTTAACTCCTGGATGATCCAACTCCTATAAGATGTAAATATTTTTGAAATTCACCGAGGTTTTGTCCTTCCTGGTACCACAGAACACCACTGCCAAGAGCTCTGGATCACTGCTTATGATCTTAGTGGTGTTCACACTCTGGGTACATGGGATGCTCATGTCAAATGGAGTCAGTTTATCTTCACCCTGAGGTTTAAACATGGCCCTAGAATCATCAGCCTCCCAAAATTAGACTGTCTCTCTGAATATGTTCTCCTTCTGCCTCAAGGCCCTCCTCTTGTTCTTCATCACGCTTGTTTTTGTAGTAAAACTCCCACCCTCACATGTTGGTTATTGCTCACTTGAGCATAGGGAAGAGATCCTGAACGTTTTAATTTCAGTAATTATAGGCATATTAGAAACTTTATTATTCTGTCATCTCCAGAGCATTTTCCTTGATATAAATACATACATACACATGTATATGTGTAACACTCCTGCCCCCCAGACACACAAAATGAGAGAGCAGCTGGAAAAATGAGCTTAGAACCTTATGTCTTTAAAACTTTGGAACTTTTTAAAGCATCTAGGTTATTGTAACACACAGTGCTGTAGCTACAATGATAAAAGGTTATTTTACAATAAGTAGTTATTTTATAATGATAAATAGTAAATACTTTTATAAAGCTAGAATTTGCCCTAAGAAGCATAGATCTAAGGAAATGTACCAAGTAAACATCATTGTGCTAAATCCTGGTCACATTTCTTTTTTCTATTCTCTGACAAGTTTATATTTGCTCAGGCTCCAGAAATCCAGTTTTGTGGTAGTTATTGTATAATACTGCTGTATTGAATTAGTCATTTTAATAGGTGCTAATGATCACTAGATGAGGGTATGTCATACCAGGAGGGAAAAGCACACTGATGTTACACAAAACTCCAAGGAAGGACGACTTAGCTTATTTAAAACATTGGTCTATAAACAATCTGAAGAGAAAGCTGCAGGTCACTATTAGGAATTTTTCTTCCTTACCATTTGGACAGTCAAAGTAGCTTTTCACCCAGGGTGGTGTGGCTCAGTGGGTTGGGTATCATCCTGCAAACTGAAAGGTTGGGGGTTCGATTCCAGATCAGGGCACGTGCCTGGGTTGGGGACCAGGCTGCCATTTGGGGATGTGAGAGATACAACTGATTGTTATTTCTCTCCCTCTTTTTCTCTCTCCCTTCCACACTCTTCTAAAAATAAATAAATAAAATCTTTTTTAAAAAAGTAGCTTTTCAATAGTATCCTCACTGCTTTGATAGTTTGCAATTCCATCTCTAATTTTAGGACATCTCCACTGTTGTTGTTGTTGTTGTTTTTTCTCCTCCGAGTTGCTACAGGCTGCTGGAAATCAGAGCTGTGCCAACTGGATCAACTTGAAATTTATGCTGTCTTTAACTGCAACCTCCATATGGATCAGCCATTCTCACTATTGTTTTTCCTGTAGTGTTATCACAGTAACTATTCAAGCTTTTTTAAAAAATCCCTTCAGGAGAGTGTGAGGCAAAGCACAAAGTTAGGCATCATGAATATCACATTGTAGTTTAAGGGTAGGACTTCAGTTTCTCTAAAATTAGGTGATAGAATTGAATGATCTTTAAGATCTCTTCTAGTCTGAAAAAAATTCTGAGATTTTAAGTACTGAATTTAACTTTTTACTCTCAGATCTAGTTTTTGAACCAGGGGCTAGTACCCATATCTTTCAACTCCTGGTCTAAAGATATTTCCCTATATATTATTATGACTCCTGTTTCCTCTTTTGCTGAAAATAGGGACTTGGTCGAAACTTCCTAATCTTCCCTTATATTTTCTACTTTTATACTTCTGACTCAGATTCCTTGACTCTTCTCTTCCCACTCCCCTCTTGAACTTCTAATGCACAGAGAAGCATGAACAAGAATAACAGAAGAACAGAAGTGTTTGTAATAACCAAAAATTAGAAATAATATGAATTCCTGTCAATAGGGGAATGGCTAAATAAATGATAATACATCCATAAACTTGGAGTAGATAAAAAGAATTATATAGACTTCTATGTGTATATGTGAAGAGATTTCCAAGACATAAGTGAAACAAGATAATTGCAAAATAGTATTTCCAGTATGATCTCATTTATGTTAAAAAAAAAAAATACCCCAATCATGTATGTAAATACGTTGGAAGTTATGGAAAGATACATGTCAAACTGATAAATCCGTTACCTCTGGGAATAGGAGTGAGAGACAAGGAGAAACTACCATGTTGATTTTATTGCTAGAGTTTTTGTAGTAAGATTGTGTTACTTGTGAACTTAAAGATTTTAAAAAGGCAATAATGTATGGGTAATCTTACCCATATATTTTCATAGGTAGTAAAGCTGGAAGGGATCTTAGAAAATCATTGTTACTTTATACATAAGGAAACCTAAGTCCCTCCAAGTTATATGTTCCACCAAGCTGATTAATGACAAAGTCAGGATGAGAATGCAGATTTTCTGATTCCCAAATTAGAACTTTTTCACACTGCCTTATACAGCTGATATGTAGGATTTTCATGAAGTCTCCTGATTACCTAGAGTGGTATCTTTTCTAAATTCCTATCTGTTCACTGTTTGTCTCATTTATATGAATTTTAACCCATACTACCTTATGCTGTAATGTCCTCCCTTTCTGGATCATATATATTCAATGAGGTAAAGGACTATAACTTACTCCTGACACAGTGTCTTACACGTAACAGGTGCTTAGTGAATTAGTAATTAACATTTTTGTTTGTTTGATTTTTGTAGTGGGCTGTGCACCTTGTGTTAGATTAAGAGAAAAAAGTTAAATGAGAAGTCAAATAAATAGCTGTATTTCTTTTTGTTCGCTTTGTTTTAGTTTGTTGTTGTGTGTGTGCGTGTGTGAGACCACTTCAAGATAGAAAATATTTTGGGAAGGCACATAGTGAGATATTTGCAACCCTGAAAATATCTTCCCTTTCCAAGAAAAATAGTTTTGTTCTCCACTTGTGCTTCAGAGAGAACAGTTTGTCCCCATAGGATATTCTAGGTGATATGACCCACTTAGGAAATATGTGGTGATTGTGCTTCATAATGGGATCTCTACTAAAGTTGTGTACCATAGGAAAATGCCCCTTGACTGTGCTGGTTATACAGATGAAAGTATATTTCTTTTTGTATTTGAATTTGTACAGCAGGCCAAGAAACTCAATTGTGACTTAAAATTCTACTATAAATAACCTGTGACAGATCTTTTTATTATGTAAACATTTCCTCAACATGTTTGGAACTTGTATGTGTCTTGTCCTTTATGTGTCATCATCCTGATTTGTCTACATGGCTCTATTACTTGATAGTAACATCTCATTAAATTTCACCTTACTTTTTGAGATACAGATTCTTCCCTATGATGTTTATCTGCAGTTGTGTTAATCCTGTTTTGCTTCTAATTTTTTGGAAACTTGGTTCATTTCGATAGCTGTTTAATTTGACATCATTAAAAAAGCCTGTATAATTATTTAAACAGATTCTTTCATGGAAGTTTCCATAATCAGCTGAAGATTGTTCTTGGGTTGAGCCTTAGGAAGATTTATTCTTGTTTGGAAAGTTAATGTCTCTCTTAGTTTAGAATTAATAGATTTAGGAAAACATCATAGAATGCTGGGAATTTCCATAAATGCTTCTAGCCAAAGAGGTTGTATTGAAATGGCCAGTTGGTTCTTACAGGTATTCATCGAGAGCCATTCTTATTATGCCAGAATTAAAAAGTAAATATATGTATATGTGTGTATGAATATATATTCATATATATGAATATACACATATATGCACATATATACATGCACATATACATATATACTTGTTTATATATATACATATATGTATATACACACATTTGTATATATACACGTTTATACATATATATGAATATATATACATACATATTTGTTTATATACACACATACATATTTGTTAAAGGAGCAGTAATGGGGTTGGCTCTTTTGAAATATGTGAAGTAATTAAAATAGAGATAACAAGAGTTTATTATATAGGAAATGATCTGTAACTACTTCAGTGTATCTTAAATATGGTATATTAAAACTTATTCTTGCCCTGTTGAGCATTTTATTAGAAATTTAAAAAAATTATGTTAAACATATTTCGATCTGCTGTGTTTGGAAGACAAATATTTGTGATTCGTTTTCCATAATTTTTGAAATCATAGATTTTTAATTTTCACATAAAGATAGGTAGATTAATTTACTTGCGATAAAGTTAATAGACATTTGCCTGTCATTTTCTAAATGTTTAATTGGCCTTTGAATTTGCTACAGTAAAATTCTTTTCATTTTAAAATTGTAGTCAACAGTACTTAGTTTCATAATATTTATTTGAATGAAACAGAAAAAAACAGGTTTTTAAACATTAGCTTTAGGGCATTTTCTGGTTTAGTGCTTTAATTTAAAAATAATTTTTTTTCAGTTGGTGGTCCTCAATGAAGAAACCTTTTGGGAAACAATATAAAGAACAGTATTCTGTGTCTGTCTAGGATTTCTTAGTTTAGACATAGCAAACCTGGAACTCAAACACGTGTTTGCACTCGGCAGCTTCAGTTTGTAAAATGGCCCTATCTTTCTTGGCAAGTGAAGGTTAATTAGAGGTTTCTCAACATTTTTGATAGAACTTTGAGTGTGTTAGTACAGAGGGTTAGTTGCTAGTACAAGTGCAACAGACAGTGGTTAGGAGTAAACAGTAGTTAAGAATTATCTTTTAGCAGCAGTTTTACTATTTTCATTAAAGTGCAATTTGACTTCTCTAACTCTGTCCCCTTTCCCACCCTTTTCACTTTTATTTGTGATAACTAGAAAATATGTTGAATTTTTAGATTTATTTCAAAGTTCCTTGATCTTGAACATTTAGGATTCATTTTAAACTTCCTTTGAAAATCAGTCTAGGATGACTTATAAGCAGTGGGTAATGGTCAGTTGTCTGTGCTAATGTCTTTTAACAGTCTTATATACCATTAACCCAAGATGATATTTTTTATGATTTAAAATCTTTGGCGATAATGGGAGTTGATTTGGAGTAGGTTATTAGTTCCTGGCACCGACAAAGGACTCCTAATGATAATTACAAATCAACTGACAAGCACTTATTAGGCATTGACTGCATGTTAGGGATAGAATAAAAGAAGTAGTCCTGGGCCTTGCTTTTGAGGATTTATAGTCTAATTAGGTACAATACAAAAGATAATATTAGAAAGCCCCTGTAAGCAATATATATAATTAAGTGTTAAGTTGTGTGTGCTCCAGGCTGAAGTTGATGTAAACTCATACTAGGGGATTATCACGGGCTGAAGTTAGTATGAATAACTTAGTTATGAGCGACCATTCCTGTGACTTGCATGGTTCTAAGAGTTTGCCAGAATTGTTTTTTTATTACATTTTTAGTATGTTTGAAAGGGCTTTCAGGAGAAATGTTGCATTTGAAAATTTTTTGCTCTGTCTTAATCATTATGGTTTGTCACTTATTCTGAGGCGAAAGTGAGCTTTCAGGTATTCAGCCTGTACAAGATAAACATGGGCCTGGGGCTGCATTTAGAGAATATGATGATAAAACTTTCTTATTCTCTTAATCTATGGTTGCTTTTCTGGTATGTCTTTAAGGACAGCTAAAAAACAGTATCATTTTTAATGACTGTATTTTCCCTGTGAAAGAGTGTCTACTGTGGTTCTCCCCCATTTGTAGCAGCAATTTTGGTGAATGTCTAGGTGTCCAGTGAAAACAGTCAAACACTTCAACTGGGACAGATAAATGTGCTATAGCTTCAGGTGAAAAAGGATAACTAAAAGCCCAATATCCATAGCTCTCCAGAAGCTTTTGGATGTCATTTTGTTTTGAAGTACTGTTGAAGATGTTCATTTTATTCTAATAGCTCCTATGTGAGGAAGAGCCTAGTAACTTTTGGGGTCATTTATTTACCCTTGTAACTTACATTTCATCTAAGTGCTTCTCAGTTTATCCTTTAATAGAGAACCCCAAACAAGATGTTTTTGTGGGAGATCCTTTGCCTTTATTCACTTTCTGCCTGTTCTACTAAATCAACTTTAGATTATTGACTTTAAAAAATTTCAACATAGTTTGCCTAAAAACTGACATGAGAAGTTGATAGAAGATTTTATGCCATTAAAAATCCATTTTTTCATAGAATGCTTTATTGTTTAATACCTTTATTCAGAAGTAATTAGAGCAAGGTCGACTCTTTAAAATAATCTAAAATTAAATGAGAAAAATATGTGCTAATCTGGAAATGCAATAGCTAAATTAGAATAAGGGAGAATTCTGGAAATTAAGAAAGAGTACACTAAGATTTTTTTTCATCAAAATTATAATGATTAGAATTAGGGAGTATACTCCCTTGAAGCTTGAAGGAGAAATTTTTGGATTTAAAAAAAGAAGAGGAAGACAGTCCCACTTTACACAGTGTGTACTAACTATATAGGGGGACTAATTACCCTAATAAAAAATTAAAATAAAGTCAAAACAGTTTAGATCAGTTATTTAAAATATCACGATTGTGCTTAATTATAAAGATACTAGGGGTATGTTTTTGTAATATATATGTGTTGTCATGGAGGGCAACCATCATAGTTTCCGCAGGCCATCTGTTGGTGTCGCTGACAAAAACATACTCTAGCGTTTGGATCATTGGTGTGACCAATTACGGCATTTTTCTCTAGGATTGTAACGTCTCTATGTTTTTCTATCTTGATTCACTTTATTCCAGCCTGATTCACAAATTATAGAACAGCTTGTATTTGGCATAACTATAAAAAAAAAATCCAGTCTCTTCTAAATAAGGTTCTTTTTCAATTGGAAATTCCATCTTTGCAATTAAAACATTTGTAAACATAACACAATTTAGATAGAGCTGAACAACTTTGCAAGACTGCTATTTTTGTAATGGAGGAGGCTTTCCTAAAGAGCAGTTTGGTGATACTGGGCTCTGAGAACTCCCTTGAAAGCAGTTGGAATTTACTGCTGCATGTATTGGGCCCAGTGAGGAAGAAGCATGAACTGTATTTACTGGCTTGAATGTTCAGGAAATATTGGTGTATTTAAAAGAAAATATTGAATAGATTTTGGGTCTTATTTTTCATCATTTTAAAGGATCCTTCATATATCTTTTGTTCCCTGAGATTAGAGATGATGGTAATCCTGAAAGCTGTTTTAGGACTTTTGTCCTGTAATATCTCTAATATTTGAAAGGAAATGTAGCCAAGTTGGGCAGACTTATCCTCCAAAATCTACTACCGTCTTTGGTTGGAGCAACAGTTTTTATGTTCTTGTTGTTGGGATGTACTTAGGCAAGCCAGCAACACAGCCTGCCCTGATGAACAGCCAGGATTTTCATTGGTGGTGGTAACAAAATGGAACATGTTCCCTCATCCTGGCTTTTCCTTCTCAAAACCACAGAACAATATAGTTGTTTTTTCAGGACTGTTCTCCTGGAATCAAAGCATAATGGTACTTGTGTAGCAGTCCTTCCTGGACAGAATAGTATAATGGTATTGAGTTGAGGGTACAATCACACAAAATAAATATTAGATCTCTGATTCTTCTCTCAATTTTTTTCTGGGCTGATCCAGAGGGGAGTCAAACTAAAATTTAGACAAATATAAATAGAAACATGTAGTGTTGCAACCCAGTCATGATTTTGAACCCCATTTTTTAACTGGTAAGAGTTTGTCTTTTAGGAGACTATTGTATTTGTTGTTAATCCATTGAATACTTTAATACATTTTCCTATTCAAAAGGGTTTTAAAAAGTAAAGTAGTTCTTAAGGCACATTCACTTTCTACCTGTCTAAAAATGTTCATCTGTCAGTGCCCAAATACAATACTGAAAAAATTTTTGCTTTATCAGAGGACAGCATGCTCAGGATTGATGCCAGGTGTTATGCGAGGCTGCCTGCAAAAGTAACTCTCAAAAACTACTCTTCAGTTAGGCCCTTTGTGTGCAGAAAAAATGTGACACAGTATAATGAAAGAGAAAGACCAGAAGAGTTAAGTAACTTAGAAATAAAAAGATATACCAAAACATGAATTCTCTGTCATTGTCAGAACTGTGATGCTTAAAATTCTGTGAATCTTATTTTTCCAGAGATTCCAAATGCCCAATGGGTATTAATTACAGATTGGCCAACAGTTGCTCACTGTTACCTTTTTCTGCCCAAAATTTTAACCGCCCACCCCCAAAAAACTCCCAGAAACAAAATAGGAAATAAACAAAAACTCCCTGCATTTTGATTTTGGGGAAATTGTGCTAAAATGGGACATTAAAAATAATCCCTGGCTGGCTTGACTGAATTGGCAGATATCCAGCTATGCTAAACCATTTGCCGTCTGCCAGTAGTGAGCGTGGTCACCACTTTTAATCATTTAACTCCCTATTTCAGGTTACTCATACTGAGTACAAACTGAATATTCATCTTTCCAGGGATGCATCAGTTCTTAGGCTAGAGCGTGCCTGTTAATAAAACATGCCTTTCCTCCCAAGTGGACACCCCCTTAAAATGAACTATTATACTAATCATCTTATTAGCAGGGCCTTTTTAAAAAGCATTGTGCTATTTTCATTTTATGCTTGTAAACAAACATTTACATTACAAAGCATTCTTTGAGTGTGCTACTTGTGCCGTGTAGGCTTACCAGTTTATTAGAGATCAGTAACAATATTTCTTCATTTCCCTCTGCCATTCTGGACTATAATTTGATATAATAAAATAATTTCACAGGTCTGTGGGTAGGAACGGGCTATGAGAGTTAGACTTAAACTTTTATAGAAGAGTAGACTAGTGCTTGTTATGTGCATTTTGCATATGAAACTAGGGCAGTGTCTTACAGAACCTTATCAGTGTGTCTCAGATCTGACTTGCCAGCACGTAGGAAGTTTGTTTTGGTTTCAAAATGTACTTTACCCCATGGTGGCTGGCAGGGTACAATACTATTGACATCACTGTGTTTCAAATAGAAAATTAACAAGTAGCTACTGTTGTGATTGCAGATTGCCTTCCCAGTCCCTGTGAGAATGCTTTTTCTTTTGGGCAGCAATACTTCTCAGCCCTTTGGTACCATTAAATCAGCCAAGGGGGGCTGCCAGAATAGGGTGAACACCAACAAAAGGCTGAAGAGTAGAAAAACTGTTAATAATGCCAAAAATCTTTAATCAGTTTCCAAATACATGTGAAAGGTAAATAATTTTTAAAAATTTCTCGTCCACCCACAGCTAAGTTTTGACAGTAGGCCAGGTTCAGAGCCTGATCTCTACTGATCTCTCCAGAGAAGAGTATCCTTTCCCTCCACCAAAACCCCTGGAGAGTTGCCAAAGGAAAATAAGCTATTTTGTATTTAGAACAAATTGCCACTGTTTTCTCCAGTGATGTAGCCCTATTTCCCAGACTTTGAAACTTGGAATACAGAAAGTTCTTGTGTGACCAAAGAAGAAATATGGTGAATGAATAAGTTTTTGTTGTTGTTTTTGTTTTTTTAAACCAAATCCTCATAAACATAGAAGGGGTGAGATGTATGCATAGAATCTAAATTTAGCTCAGAATGGACATCAAATGAGCAATTTCTATTAAATCACTTTGGAAATTAGGTTCCTTGTGGGAGCTTCAGTGAAGAATATATGCATCTGGAACCTAATTTTCATTTTTTTTTTCAAATGAGGCTGTCAAAAGTCAAGTCTTCCTTAGAGATGACTGCATGACAGTAAAAAAAGAATTTTTTCGTTTACGTGTTCTGCATTGTAAGCTTCATCTGATCAGTAGTCCTAGGTTCTTGTGAAACTGCAAACACTAATTTTTCATATAATCAGATGGGTTAAAAACTGTTCATTTAATTTTTTCTCCGTGCATTGTGGAGTACTTCTTTTTGGACTTTTCCCTTTCATAACTGGGTTTTCTTACCTGTTTCTTTTCCATTTTCTCCTCAGTAATTGCCTTCATACCATTATACTTGTTATTATTACTGTTTCTTGAACAACAGCTGGAACAGAGGCCAAACTTAAATCAGATTTTTCTATTTGCTAGGAAGGCTGTTAATAAAATCTAAAAGTCAAAATTAGTACCAAAAAAGTTGGACTTGAAAGATTATTTTTAAACTTCATTTGACATTGTTGTCCTAGTCCTTATCACTATAAATCCTTTGAGAAGTCACTCTGCTGTAATGCCTGCATTTCTTAACCCTGTACGTTACTATTAGAAGAGATGTCAACTCTAATCAAGACTTAAATTGGAGAGTGTTGGTTACTCTACATGTAATCATCTTTTGTGGTGACCTCAGTTGCACACAAAAAAACCCAGTGTAGAATTCTGGCATCCATAAGCAGATCTCTAATGAATGTTGGCCTGGCATCTGATTATACTGTTTAGAGGCCCCACTATCGTTACCTCAACTTTGGTGAGTTAGAGAATCCCAAATATATCCACTGGAAATTATGTTACATCCTTCCTCCCCACTGTGGTTCACTGTTTTTGTTTGGTATTTTAAAGAGCTGAAATGACTAAAAGTATGGATTCATTCTTATCTAGAAGGTAATTAAAATACAACATGATTAGTGTGAAAATCAAGTATTAGTTATGTGAGGAAGGCCTCGTGGAAGAAAGAATATTTGGGCAATGGGCTGACAAATGAGTTAGGTGCTCACTGGTTGGACAGTGAAGAGAAAGACATTCCAGACAGAGAAACCAGTCAATATGAAAGCACATTTGATTTGTGGAAGAGGTTTTCAGGAGGTAATGGAAAGTGGGGTGGAAAGGTGGTACGCAGAAGGCTAAACCAGATAAAGTTACTACTGGCATCTTTTTAAAAAAAATCTTTACATCTAGTTCAGTGACATAATAGGGTGAAACTCATTGTTTACTGATGATCATTGTTATTGCCTGAGTGGCACTTCATCCTATTCATATCTCTGAGATGTTAAGACTAAATAAATTTCAGCCAACACGCAGTCTGGATAGTTTGAGAAAGAATATGTCACTATTTTCTCGTCATTAATTTACTGAGTACTCACATCTCTTCTCTTTTCTCCCTCTTCACTCTTCCTCCCTGTCTAAACCTTTGAAAGACATAACCCTAGTCATGATTCAGAAATGATGTCCTGACATCCAAAGCTGTGATAGCGATCTGCAGTAATATGCCCAGTAGTTTCAACATAGATTCCTGGAGGTCATGGGATGCAGTGTGAAATAATATGAGATTTATTTGAAGTCTTTTTCATCTTAAAAGTATACTGTTAAGACCTATGCTTTTTTTTTTTAAATAAAATAGTATTTTTCTTCCAAATCTTAAAGGAAAACTATGACTTTGGGAAGGCACACTATATTTAACCTTCTGGCTTTAAATACTCTCTGGCTCCCTACCCTAAGAATTACTTAGATTTTATTAGGAGAAAGTGATTTTTTAAAAGTCTTCCAAGAGTGAGTAACATGTATCTCAGCCTTACTGATTTTATTTCTTATTTGTATATAAATGAGCCTGTTAGTGCTTAGGTGGAAGATGTGAGTGTAGAAAAATTTATATAAATTATATTTATAATTTGAAACTTCAGTATAACACTCGTTGGTATTCTTATCTTGTTATTTTACAAGATATTAATTGAATTAAGAGGAATGTTAATGAAAACATCTTTCTTTGAAAATTGAGAAGAGGGTCTCAGCTATTCTCCTGAGTTTTTATTTTGTTGTCATCAAGCCCCGTGACACCACAATCAGGTCTGATGCTAGGGAAATGCCATTTACCAAGTTACTGCCTGGGAGTTAATAGTCCATTTATTTTTTTGTGAAAGAGATAATATGTACGTTGTAAGTGAAACATAATTATCATATGCTATTTTATGGGAACCGCTTGTCTGAGCTTATTTCACAAACAGAATAAGCTGAAAGGCAGAATATGATCATACTTGTTATTGTAAATAAAATTCATTAGCACAAATGTGCTTGATATCTGGATCCATTTTTAATGTCATTATTCATAAGAAAAGGAGACAGGCAGATTTTGGAGAAAAATTTTAAGAGGTTTTCAGGAGATTCTCAACACATTAAATTTTAGGGAAACGTTGGAATATAAAATGTGTAGGATAAGCAGCTAGCTTCTGTCATGTGCAAAAGTGTTGTGTAACAAGTTAGGAAACCTGGCCACAAGCCACTGCAGCTTTGAAGAATGTGGCTCAAGGGAGGACTCAAAGCCCATTGCGTAACATTCATAGAGAGGAAAATGCAAAATGCAAGTACTTTCCCTATCATTGACTTGTTTCCATTTCGATTTAGTTACTTAGTGAAGTCTTAGTATCCTGTAGTGGAAGAATGAAAGACAAGTTCCAATGAAGGACCGTGCCTTCAAGGGCATCAGCCAGAGGATGGTTTGTGAGGCTGGGCAGGCACATTAAATTCCTTATTGTTAGGCAGAGGGATTAGAGTTTCCAGAGACAATTTGAAAAACATCATCGTCTGCTATTGCAGTTTTTTTTTTCTGAAAGGGAATTCTTTCTTTTCCTTCAACACTGTGTGCTTCTTGCGGTTGATATACCTGTGCTTTAAAATATCACAGCTACTAGGAGGGGCCATTTAATAGCAAAATCATTTCCCCTCATGTTCTGTGATATTTCATTTTGGCAGTAGAATTTACAAGGTTTGAAATCAAAAGCAGCTTTGGTTCCTTCAGAGAAAAATGATCCCAGTCTACCAAAATGAAAGCCAAACAGACTCTAATTGTTCCTTTTCCCACAAGGGGCTTGCCCTTTTTGAAGGTGTGGGTAATTTTGATAGGACCTTCTCTCTGACAGGGTTAGTCACGGGGAATTGCCTCTTCCCCTGGGTAAAGCCCACTTTTAAATCTCATTTTAAAATAGACCTCAAAGTATCTTTGAAAATAAAAGTACTTTGGTACCTCTCCATCTCTTGCCCCCTCTCTCAGCAAGGAAACTTTAGGTTTCTCACAGGGCACTCCCTGATGCAGTGTTTAATCCTAATTTTAGTCACTCATGCTAAATTAGGGAAGATTTAGCTTTATCATTTTCATTGTGCCATTCATGTGTTGTGAAAAGTTAAGTATATACCAACCAGGGAGCTAAATTTTTTTCTCATTTTCGATCAAGTCTAGTTCCATAGATTTTACGATGTCAGGTTATTTCTATTGGTTGCTAGTTAGTGTTCATCAGAATAGTCAGCACAGCAGCCTTAACTTTCTCCAGCCTTCTTACCCTACTTTGATTAAAGGTGCGGGATCATGCCTGTTAAGAACCTGTGTTGTCTGTCAGCTCTTTCACTCAAACCAAGCTTTTTTCTTCTCTGTCTCTTGTCTTTTTTTCTTCCGTCAGTATCTTACAGCCCATGATTTGTCAAACACGTACAGGAGGCTCCTGAGCCACCAGTCACATGACAATGAAGGCAAGAAAAGAAAGGACCAGATGGCATCAAAAGATATGCCTTTCTAGGTCGTTGGTGGTTAAGCTTGCAATCTGGTTACCAGCAGGGAGACTATGGGAGAAGGGGTGGAGAATAGCAAAGCACCATTGTAAGGGAAGAAAAATTTTGCCCTACAGTTCAGTCACAAGGTGTGTCCATTTCTCTTGAAAGTGTGTGCCTAAAAGTGGCATATAAGCACACGTGGAAAACTGTGTGCAGTATTTGGATGGCAACTTTGAAAAGTGTGGCTTCCCTTTGGTTAGCTGCTATCCTTCAACTACCATTAACCCTTTGTCATTTTACTCTCCAAATGCCCGATTCAGTTACAAGTGCAAAAACTGAGAAAAGACATTTGGCTCCCACAGATGCACCTTTTCCCACAGATACACCTCTTCCCACAGAACAGGAGAGCAGAGGACATCATTCACCACTTACCCTATATACTATTATTTTGAGGACTGTGTCTACAAGACGTAGAAAATGACATCATTGGCCTTTGTGAGGCATGGTATCACAGGATATGTTTTCTTGGTGTAAGCTGTATCTTGGGGCACACTTATAAGTATTTGAAGAAATGTTTGGTAGTAGCTAATAAAAAATATTTTAGAGGACAGTGTGCCTTCTGTGTTCATTCTTACACCTTGACTCCCTTGGTCTGTGTATCTCCTGATTCGACTGCGCTATTGAGATCACCAGACTGCTAAACTTGGCTTATATATATTTTTTAATAGAATTCCAACTCAGTTGCTTTCCCCTGAATGAAAAAACTAAGATATTTTTAATTTTAGGATTATACATGGTTCCAAAATATGAGCTTGAGTTCTTTACTCTTTTAATTACCTTGAAGATCCTTGCTTTTTCATAGACAAATTCAGTATCACTGAAGTCCAAAGTCAAGTTTCAACCTTTTATGTCTACCTCCTCCAATTACAGTCCCTTCTTTTATTCAGATTCTGTTGCCCTTGCTGTCTGTATGACTCATTTCATTATGAACCAAATGAAACAAAACAATATATTCTGTTCTACAGTCTTAAAGTTTACTTTTTTTTTAACTTCTCCCACTCAAGCAAGTGTTTGGTACATTGCTGAGTATACAAGTCATCTAATAAATATACAACCAAATGATTAAAAAGAGAGAGAGAAAATGTAGACATTTTAATATTATGTTAGTCGGTTTCTGCACAGATTTTAATGACCTATGTCTCAGAAAATAGAAAATTGATCCACCCATTTTTTTCTTGATGTAAAGATATCATTCTGAAGTTTATTAAACTAAGAAAAAAAAGATATTTCCTATATATACACTGAATTTTTTGTTTAAGGTAATTTAAACAAATTCAGCAAGTTATTCTTGTTGCAGTATACTTGTTAACTTTACTAGTTAGTTGCTTTGTTAACTTTTTTAGATGACTTAAGTCAGAGCCCCCTTGGGAGCCTCTAATTATTAGTAAGAGAATCAGCAGTCTCTCTTTCTAACCTCCAGTCATATCAGGAGTGCAGTTGTTAGGTATATGCTATAATAATCCTAATGAAGAGTTTAAAGGCTTTTTTTTTTTACTGTGGATTTTGTTTTGTTTTGTTTTTAGTCTGCTCAGCAAGAGCACTCTGATCATGTGAGAGACCTTACCTAAGAGGTTTTCCAGTTAAAAATGAAAATTTTGTTAAAGGGTCTATGATTTGAGGTAGCACATCAGGGGAGGAAAGTGACTTTTTATATTAAATCACATTAAGGGGAATCTATTGATTTAGGGAAAATAAAAAATTCTCTTATCCATATCAGGTATGTCAGGTTACACCCTGGAGCTAATTACTAGATTTGAATTATTGAACTCAGTATATTTGGAATGGAAATACTAACAGACCTTTATAGCTAGGCTAGTGGATACTAGAAGAATCTTAACAGTTCATCAGCCAAATCTCTGATTTTATTACCTTTAGTCATCCTTGGTTGTGTACCCCTCTTTCAGAATACTAACATTTGAGAATTTCTTATGACATTATTTTATGTGTATTAAGGCAGAAAAAGCATAGTTTGGTGAGTAAGCTAATTAAACCGTTTCAGCCCTCTTTGAGGAAAAAATGGAAGATATGTTTTGTTCCTGGTACAGTTGAGAGAGTTGCTAAATATTCAGTTATAGCTCTTTAAGGAGTAGGGGTAAATTATGAACACATTTGTGAATTTTCTTTTCAGATATATTGTTAATTGCTGAATTATGTTGTGCCTTATGAAATATAGGTCCAAAGATGTGGACTAGTATTGTTTTAGGGTGGAATTATGTACTCAGAACTCTCATCATGGTGATCATAGTTCCTTTAGGGTACAGGGAAGGTAAATCTGTAAGGCTGCCTGCTCACATTTCCAGGAGAAATTTCCCCTAACTTGCTCACAGGATAGGTAGATTAAAGAATGCAATACTTTCAGTAAAGAATTTTTCACCTGGCTTTTTCCCTTATGTAGAAAATTGCAAGTGGATAGTGAGAGAAAGGAGCGGGAGAGAGACAGAAACAAAAATTAAAAACCAATGAGCTGGTACACTTAGATATTAGGAGGCAGGAGGCTGTTTTATAGGTCATGGTTTCAGTGGCTAGAATTGACCACAGAGCCATGTGTTTTGCCTAATCCTATCTTAGCTGGTCAGTTTTGCTGTTTTTGTTTTGTTGGGTCATATGGAATTGTCATTTTTGTAAGTGAGAAATGGTTGAATATTATAAATTTCATATGGTTCAACCTGATACATAATAACGTGTAACACTGCAGGATGGCTCTGTGTGTGTGCGTTAAAGGTGGAAGGGAGGAAATGGAAATCAGAGTTTAGTAACTCTGCTTGGGGTAACGCTAGCTGAAAAACCCTATTCTAGCCTGCAGTTTTAGGCATTCAGAATAAAATAAAATTGCCCTAGTATGCTTTCCTACTTCCATTTGAGATAGTTTATGGGGTGGGTTTAAATTAAATCATTCCTGACAGAGCTTACCACTGGGGATAATAATCTGAAGTGATCGGTGGCTGTAGAGCACACAGAAATGGCAGACTGAAAATCAGTAGGCATGTCTGCACTTGCAGATATGGAAGAAGTAGGCGTGTAACATAGTTATAGATTAAATAACGTGCAAATTATTATTTGTCTTAAAATAGATTTTAGGATGTTTCTGGTGGAATATTCAGACTGTGATTTGACTTTTTTGTCTTAGACGAGCTCATCTTCGCCTGTGTTTAGAACGCTTAAAAGTTTTGATTCCACTAGGACCAGACTGCACCAGGCACACAACACTTGGTTTGCTCAACAAAGCCAAAGCACACATCAAGGTGAGAACTTTAACTTTCGTATTTGCCCATGATTCTTTCGGTCTTGGTTTCATTAGAAGCAATGATTCCTATTCATATACATCAACTAGCTCACCAGGCCCTCTTTAATAGCTGATTCAAGAGAAATCTAAAAACTTATAAGCTAATCTGATGGGAAGGAGCAACATAGCCTGATTAAAGTAAATTGTTTTGACAGCCTGGTCATTTGAGGAGCTGGGAATACTAGAAAAATAACAATTACTCAGATGATACCCAGAAAGAAGGCACTTGTGCCCTCTGGTGGAGATGACTTCATTTGGCTTGAGTCTCTCAGTATTTTTCCATCAAACTATACTGCAGAGCAAGTTTCTCGTTCATGGAGATAACTTTACAGACTTTGGGAATTCCATACTGTTCTAGTAATGTGACATTCATTATACACAAAAAAAGTGAAGAAAAATCTATTTCTGATGTTTAAAAATAGGTATTTATGTATGCTTTTTATGCACATACACATATATACAAGGGAGAATCCCCCCAAAACAGAATTATCTTCCGGAGGGCAGGCCCTTTGTTCTAACAGGCTTCCCCCACTAGGTGAGTGTTCTAGGAACCCATCTGTATCAGTGTAGTAGCTGGTGTTGGTGTGAGAGGCTGTGTTTGGCTTCAGTGAATTTTTTTTGAAGACTTTAAACGCATTTGCCCATTTCATGATGGGTGATTTACGAGTGCACCTGCCCGTACCATGCTGAGTGTTCAGCAGTTTTTGACCCAAAATGGCATGACCCCCTGCCCCACCTTCTCTATCCACCTGATCTGGCCCCAAGTGACTTTTTGTTGTTTCCCTGGATGAAAAAAGTCCTCGTAGGGAAATGTTTTGCTGAGGTGAAACATCTTCCACATCAGCAGAAGCACTAAAAGGCATCAAAATCGATGAGTTCAAAAACTGTATTGCATCAAATGGAGAGTACTTTAAAGGTGACTGAAGTTTAAACATGTAAGAATAAATACACAATTTTTTATAAATAAATTCTGGGTTTTTGAGGGTCCCCCCCTCATACTTGTATATTTGTTCATGTTTGCCAAAGAAGTCTTTTGAGATGTTAGGTAAAAATCAGTTTTACTGTTTGTACTGGACTATACACAAACCTAAATCTCATTTTAGAAACTTGAAGAAGCTGAAAGGAAGAGCCAGCACCAGCTAGAGAACTTGGAAAGAGAACAGAGATTTTTAAAGCGGCGACTGGAACAGCTCCAGGGTCCTCAGGAGATGGAACGAATACGAATGGACAGCATCGGATCAACTATTTCTTCAGATCGCTCTGATTCAGAGCGAGGTAGGCAGTGTGCTTCTTACCTAATGAAATACTAAGAATCCCTGTATCTGGATTTAGGGAGGGTAGGTTGAGAGGCAGTATATTTGCTTTTTTTCTCTTTGGCCAACACTATAACAATCTAGGTTTTATGCAATCATAACATTGTATAGTTCACAACATACGAACTGTAGAACTTATTTTCTTGATTATATATGTATTTTTAATTTTCTACTTTGAAACAATTTTAGACTTAGAGAAAAGTTACAAGTTTTCTGCAGAAAATTAGAGCTCTCATATACATATACCCTTCACATAGGTTTCCCTACTGTTAACATCTTATATAACCATAGTGCAATTATCAAAACCAGGAAATTAACATTCATGCAATACTATTAATCTATAAATCTTACTCAGATTTCACCAGTTTTCCTACTAATATCATTGGTCTGATACAGGATCCAAGGCAGGATTTCATTTTGTATTAGACAGTTCTTCAGTGTTTCTTTCATGATCATGATACTTTTGAAGGATATTGGCTCATTATTTTATATAGTATTGCTCAGTTTGGTTTGTCTGATTTTTTTTTTAAGATTTTATTTATTTACTTTTAGAGAGAGAGGGTAAGGGAGGAAGAAAGAGATAGAAACATCACTGTGCAAGAGATACATCAGTTGGTTGCGTCTCACATGCTCCCAACTGGTATCCACCTGGCCCAAAACCCAGCTTCGCAGTCCTTGGCTCAGTCCAGTGAGCCACGCCAGCCAGGGCTGATGTTTTCTTATTCTTAGATTGAGGCTATATATTTGGGGGAAGAAATATCATGAAAATGATATTGTGCCCTTCTCTGTGTATTGTATCAGGAAGATAGATACATGATGCTGATATATCTTTCTACTGGCGGTATTAATTTTTGTACCTATTTTTTAAAGTGCCACACTCTTCATTTCTCTCTCCATCTGTCCCAGAACACTTGTCTTTGGCAGAATTTGAGAAGAAAAGTCAGCCAAAAAGAAATCGTTTGAATTTTACTGATCTATTCATCTGTAGCTTCTACTACATCAGGCCTCACACCACAATAAAGGACCCAAGGGGTAAACTCTAGTGATTTTAAACTTTACATTTGGGAAAATCAAGCTCATTAGATTCTCAAGTATTCTCAAGCAAAAAAAAATTTGCAAAATTTCTTACTTTGACTTTTGATTATGGAAAATTTCATACATATACAAAAGTGGAATAGAACAATAAACTCTCATGTACCCATCATGCAGTTTGAACAGCTGTCAACAAATCTATCATTTTTGTTTCATCTGTTTTCCACCACCATCATTCTCACCATCTTTTTTGGAATGTTTTAAATCAAACCCCAGATAACATCATCATGTTTTCCCTAAATACTTCAATATGTATCTTAAATGGGACTTTCAAAAACATAATTATACTATTATAATATCCCACAAAATTAATAAAATCAGATGATCTTATTTAACGTCATGACAGATTTTCTCAAAAGTGGCATTTTACCATTGGTATGTTTGATTTAGAATCCAAAGTCCACATTGAATTTGTGCCTTTTAAATACTTTTTAATCTATAAAATTTTCCCTTCCCCACTTTTTTTTTTTTTTCAGTACAACTTATTTATTGTAGAAACTGGGAAGCTGGGTCATTTTTCTTACAGAATTTCCCACATTTTAGATTTGGATGATTCAGTCTTTATGGTATTATTTACCAGTGCCTCATATATCCTATAAACTGGTTGGTACATCTAGTGGCTTGATTAAATTCAGGTTCTTTTTTTTTTTTTTTGAGGCAAGAATACTTCATAGGTGGTGCTGTGCACTTCCTGATGCATCAATATTATGTCTAGTTGTCCCACTCTAGTGAAAACACTGGTTAGTGGGTTCAGGTGTTGTCATCTTTGTACTTTTACGCAAATATATCAACCTTTCACTTAATAGTTTTAGCAATCATTGGTGATTATTGCCCTGATCATTATTTCATTAGGTGTAACAAAATAGTGATTTTTTAATTCTATTATTCTCACATTTAACTTTTTCTTCTATAAAGAAGAGCATTTCCTCAAGTTTTTGGTTACCCTGAAATAAAGTAGATACAGGGAAGATGGGATAAATGCTTGTTTTTGCTTTATCAGTTTTCTGAATAAGTTGGTGCCTTGGAAACCTCCAGAGGTATAATAGGGTTTCTTGTTTTGCTTTTTCCTTGTGATTATCTTATGAACTCATGTTTTCATGTATTGAATGTGTTCAAATCCATTGTAGTCATTCTTTTTCTTTTTCTTTTTTTTTCTTTTTTATTTTTATTTCTTAGGTTATTTATTTTTAGACAGAGATGAAGGAAGGGAGCAAGAGAGGGAAACATCAAACTGTGGTTGCCTCTCATGCATCCCCATCCCCTACTGGGGACCTGGCCCACAACTCAGGCATGTGCCCTGACTGGGAATCAAACTGGCGACCCTTTGGTTCATAGGCTGGTGCTCAATCCACTGAGCTACACCAGCCAGGGCTTGTTTTTCTTTTTAATACTCAAATTTCCTATATTCTGTAGGAGCCTTTCAGATAGGTTTTTGATCCCTTTTGACACACATTTGGAGTCCTTGAGTTTGTTATTTTTGTTGTTTTGCTTATGTGAAAGTTTATTTTTATGTGGCCCTCAGTTTTGAAGAACAGAAGTTTGCCAGGGGCAAGAGCAAGAATCTCTAGGACATGCTGCATTTATGAGTGAAAGTGAGGTGTAGCAGAAATACCCCTGAATTAGGAGGCTGACTTTGATCCTAGTCTTTTTTCTACTGCATATTAGCTGTGTATCCTGTCAAGTCTTCAGGCATTAACTGCTCTCCCAGCTGTTACCTCTTCCTTGTACCTAACCACCTCCAAATTTTAGAGTGGATATACCTTCATCATTATAGTTTTCTTTTTTTTTTTTCTTTTTCTTTTTAGTACCCCCTATATGCTAGTACCTTATCTAGTATTGATTTTGTTCTTATCTGGCACCCTTCTTTCCCAGTAACTTGTAGTAATATCTCTAGTCCATTTGGCTAGAGTAGCCCCTCATTTTATTTTGTTTTGATTGAGTTCAGTATGCTCTATTAGATCGGCTGTCTTCATTTTATTTCTCAATCATAGTTTGGTTGAGTGTTCTCTGATACTGGGAAATACTAAATAGCCTGTGAAGCATTGTGGGTATGAAACAAATAGTTATGAATTCATAGGATTATTTGTACAGCTTGTTTGGACAGCTGCCTGCATTTTAAAAACAGATCTCTAAAACTTTTTGAAACAACAAGCCCTTTTGAAAATTATACTCTTTGAACTAACTTACTCTGTCTTCTTGGGCTCAGCAAGAATCCACTTTCCCTAAAGCAGTTGTGATCGGTGTGAACCCTTAAAGCTAGTGCCAACTATGAAACATCAGGCTTTGAGTTTGTTTTAAGAGAGTTGAAGAACTTTGAGTTCATTCTAGCTGTTATGGGAGAAAACAGTTTTTCAGCTGAGTTTTATTTTTTTAAATGTATATCATTTTTATTTATTATTGCTGATTGTATATGTACTATTTAATAAGATATCTATTGATAGCTAGGTCATATGTATTTAGAGTTTTTGATTTTTGAAGTAAAGTTAAACACTACCACTGAAATACCTTTACTATAATCTTTACTGTAGAACTCACTGTAATCCAGAGACTTAAGCATCAGGCCATCATTTCAAGCTATATTTGATGCAAGAAAATTAAATTGACGACAAATAGCATAGAATCCACTTTATAATGACTGGCTTATTTTGGTTACCGAATAGTCAAAAGATCTTTTTGATGAGTCCTAGAAGTCTGAAGAACTGTCTGTAGAATGATACCACCAAAGGCCTGGATGGATACATTTTCTAGTTTGCCTATATTAAGTTTATGCTTTCCTCCCCTTTAAGGCAACTCTGATTAATAAACAGCACTAAGAATTAGTTTCTAGTTTAATGCAAAACAGATGTTGTTAAACCACTTGGGGTTGGGATCTTTTAATATTAAGTACTAATTCCCAAATAGGCCAAGTGCTTTTGGTGGGAGGTCCAGACAGACTGGCGTCAAAGGCTTTAGTAAACTTGCTGCCTAAATTGAGACCACCACTGTATACCAGACATTTCCTTTTGCAAAATATATCCCTGTGTCTCTTCACCTTTGGTTCCTTCTGTTCTCTAGACATCACTGATAATAAGTTTGTTTAACAGTTATTTTATACTATAAAAAGTAATCACTTTCCCTCTGTTAGTTTTTTAAAGTGCCTATATACTAGATTACTAATGCTCTTTCTTTTTCCCCTTTGGCAGAGGAGATTGAAGTGGATGTTGAAAGCACAGAGTTCTCCCATGGAGAAGTGGACAATATCAGTACCACCAGCATCAGTGACATTGATGACCACAGCAGCCTGCAGAGTATTGGGAGTGACGAGGGTTACTCCAGTGCCAGTGTCAAACTTTCATTCACTTCCTAGAACCCAGCATAATATAACAGTGCAGGGCAAAATATTCACTGGGCCAATTCAATCCAAACAATCTCTTAAATCGGGTTCATGATGCAGTCTCCTCTTTAAAACTAAACGATATCATACTTGAACAAAAAGGTTAGAAGACCTCTTTTTAAGCAAATACTTAGCAAAAAGTGGGGTAGAGCCTCCCCAGCAGAACAAATATTCGTAATATTCATTTTTGAAAATCACAATTTCTAATGGCAGCAGAAAACATGTGTGAAATTTTCTTGATTTGGTTGATTTGAAATTGGAAATTCCATCCTTTTTTTCTTTACTAGTTTGCTCCTAGTGTATTGTGTAGACATATTTAAGGACGGGATTATGAACCCTTCCTGAGCTTTATGGTCCTAAAAACAAAATCAGATCTCTAGTGATGACAAGACAAGATAATCAGGCATTAATCTTGCGTAGCAAAGAGCTATTAAAACTCAGCCTGGGCCAGCTTATCATGAAGCCTGTGGATGATCAATTCTTTAATTAAAAAAAACAAAAACAAACAAAAAAAACACCTCATTTCATGCTCTGCAAAAGGAGAGACTCCCATGAAGCCTTTTGAAAGGGATCATCATGCAGCTCAGCTTTCTGTTGGATTCCATGCTAAAGCAAGCTAACCTTATCCTGCCTTGTTAGCACTAGGGCACCAACCCAACCGCCAGCTCCACAGTTAGCCACCCTTTAGGCCCTTGGGCAGCATAGGGGCAGTCCATGCATGACAGCCTCTACCACACAGGGCCTATGCATTTGGATTGAGGGGCCAGAAGGGAAAAGTTCCACGTGCCTCTGTGTCTGCGTGGGCCAGAAGAGTTGTGCACGCAGATTAGCAGGCCAAGGTCTGAGCCATGGCAGCATTTTTATTTCAGATTTTGATAACTGTTTGTATGTGTTGAAAACCAAAATGACATCTTTTTAAAGCTTGTCCATAAAAAAACATAGATGTCTTTTATAGTGGAAAAACGTGGGAAAAAATCATCTATTTTGATGCAGCATTTGATAATGATAAAACACCTCACACCTCACTCTTTATAGTGCACAAAATGAATGAGGTCTGGGCTAGGTAGAAAAAAGGTCAATGCTGTTTTTGTTTTCTTTTAGAATCATTACCTTTTACCAGCTTTTAACCATCTGATATCTATAGTAGACACACTATCATAGTTAACATAGTTAAGTTCTGCACTTGTCTCATTTTAATGTAAAGATTTGCTTCCATTTTCCTACAGGCAAGTCTCTCTCCTTCCTCACAGTCCCACTGTGCAGGTGCTATTGTTGCTCTTATTAATATTTTCAAAAATGTTATTTTAAGCAAAATTCCTAGCCTGCACTTTGATGTCATGTATACCCTTTGTCTTTCAAATTCCAAGTTTTCCCCTTGGCCCTCCTCTCTCCCTTACCCCAGGAAGCCTTCTTGGAGACCTTACCCCTGGCTCTTTGAACTTTGTATACCTTAAATAATTTAACTACCCTTAATTACTTAAAAAAAAAAAAGCTTTATGATTTTCATAACTTATTGCTGATTTTAATGGGTTGTTAATTTCAGTCCTGTAGTTTTATTTTGTTTAGTTAGGGCTGGGCAAGGAAAAAGAAAATAAAGACAACCATATTTAGCAGTGCAGTTGAGTTGTGTGTGTAATGTCAGACTATCCTTTGTAAGTAGCACTTTAACAACTTTTACTGCTTCTATATATGAAGTTTACCATCTTGGTCATACACAATGCCTCAGCATATACTTAACTTGTTCTTGTGCTCTTCCTGTGCCTCCAGAAATTTCATCCTTGATTGTGCTATGTTTGAGTGGAAGAAATTCTTTGAAGTAGATGTGTGAAAAACTGCATGCCTTTAGAAGCCCATTGTTAGAACTTGCTACTTCAGGTGCTGGGGACTTAAAACATAAATTCATTTCTGTGGCCCAGGCAAATTATTTCTGGTTTCGTTTAAAATTACTCTTGGCTGGGTCAAAATATTGCTCTATATATTGTAGTTGCTTACTTTTGATTCCCAAGTAAGACAGTTTGAAGACTCTGCTAACTACCATGGAAAGTAAACAGAAGCCAATGACTAAGCTTCCATTTTGTTATTCCCATGGCATTCACTTGCATCACTTGCCTCGGGCTGGAATTTGGGACTTCATTCAGGTTAACTTGAGGTGCTGCCATTTTGTTGTACATGTATTGGATGGTGGGCTGATAAGCCTTTGTCACGAACCTAAGTACCTATTTCAACTGCCCCCTAAATTACTCCTTCCCTGGGTTTGTTTTACTTCGGGGAGGGGAGGTGGATTGTATGATGAGTAAGAAGTATTAATTTTTTAAAAGACAAATTGACTTTGAAGATACAAAAGTTAATTGCAAGAAATAAAAATTGTGAACGAAGAATACCTGAGTGCTTTTTGTACCACCCTTCTCTATGAAGGAAAAATATATAAACAAGCATCCACACATTGAGAGGCAACTGTCACCTACCTGTCTATGTTGATACTACTTCAGTAGTCCAGAATCAGTGGCAATTTAATTGTTGCCATTACCCGTTCTATAATTGAAACAGGTGCCTTCTTGACTAGTAACTCCACGTAAGGTAACTGCAGGTGGTTTACTGTATGTGGTAGTCTCTTAACTGCTTCAGGTAGGACACAAATCCATTTGTCATTCTTATCTGTTCTCCAAATACCTTTTTTAAGGGATCTCTTTGACTACACATATTCACATTGAAAACAAATTTGAAGTTCTTGTTTAGTCCCAACTGACCTAAGGTACCCTGGATGCAAATGCCTAAGTGATGATACAGGTAAACCCTATTTCGCTGCACATCATTACCAAAGATGTTTCAGATGATGTCATTGTTACTCTAGTTTCTGATTAGAAAAGGTATGATAACTCCCGCAGTGACAAGGATAGCTTTTAGCACTGTGAAGGCATTTTTAGTGATGATTATTGAGGCAAAGCTCCTAACCTAAGGCCACACTGCTTCCTGGGTCATTTCTAATGAGAAAATTGTTTAGCCCCTTGGGGAAGGTTTTCTGCTGAGTTTTTCTTCTACTTGGAGCAACTAGCTGCCTTTTTCTTTTACCTTCCACCGAAAAAATCCCATACTCCCTACCAAAAACAGCATAATGTGGTAAGAACAAGGGTTTTGGTCACTTTAAAGCCCAGTTCTAGCATTTGCTAAGGACCCTGGGCAAGTTACGTAATTTCTTCAAGGAGACTGTTTCTTCCTGAAAAGTTGTGATAAATACTACCTCTATCTCAAAAGGTTGTAAGGGTTAAAACTGACATATGTAAATTACTACCCCCTCTTCAATCTAGGAGTTTGTAGCAACAAAATGAAATCAAGAGGTATGTACTTCTCTTGCTTTCTCTGATGAATGCAATCTTCTAATCCCATCCTTGATCATGAATTTTAGTTACTCTTGACTGTAGGTGTTGCAGAAAAAGACTTTCTATTAAAATGGTTCATTTTCACAAAATTCCATGGCAGGTTATACTTTGTAAGAAGTCAATTTTGATGTCGTATAGAATTTTTTAAATAAAGCCTTTATAAGATTGCTGTATCATCGGTGTTAGTGATTACCTGGTCTTTCTAAAAACGGGAGGGGGACTAATCTGAGCTTTAGCATGTCATTCACTGATAGTAACCACTGCATAATAACTGAATGCCACAGTTAATATTTAGTGCTTGCCTTGCCATGGTGGTGGTGGTGGTGGGGATTCTTCCTGGCCCATGTACCATGTACTAGTTTCCGGATCTAACAGGAAACTAGTTTTCTTGTGGAGTACATCCGATTCTTTTAATCAATCAGTATAGTTCAGAATGTATGTATGGCTAACAATTGACTTCTTGGTGGTTTTACCTTTCTGTAGAACTGTAAATTATCAGGGGAAAGGGCTTTAAATGAAGCCCTTTTAAAATACAACCAGCTAATTTCCTAGAATTTTGGAATTTTTTTCCATTTCCTCAAACTCAGCTTTGGAAGAATGCTTAAAATTGCTATTGATAGGGCAATACTGGGTTGGCCAGACAGTTCATTTATTTTCTGTAAAATGAGACATTTTTTCATTTTCACCAGTAGCTTTATTTGGGTATTGTAAGTTTGTCAGCTATCTCCTGCTATTGGCTTCTAGTGTGTAGAGGCCAGTGGTGCTGGTAAACATTATCTAATGCCTAAGACAGCCCCACAGCAAAGAACTATTTGGCCAAAATGGCACTATACCAAGAAACCTTGCAAACCACTTTTGACACATTCCATCAGTCACAGTACCTTCCACACACGTTGCACAAATCTTTTTCGGTTGCGTTTTTACCTTTCTTGAAATAATTAAGCACAATGTGCTAAAATGTTGCATATTTTCTTCCATGTTCAATATTAAAATGACTGCACAAAAATTCACCAATTTTGATTTTTTTAAACGCTGATATGACAGCTGTTACTTTCTAACAAAACTGTTTTGAACAAAGTAAGCACTATTAGAGCTGTCATATGGAAAAAACTAAAATTTTTTGGCCAACCCAATACCTGGGACATTTTAGATTTGCAAACCAAGGCACAGAATAGCATTGTAAAAACATAAATCCATAAATGTCTATAAAGTGTATATAAATGATATAAATTTAAAAAGTCGGTTTCTTCTAAATTACCAGCTTCATCACACTTTGGAAGCTAGGTCAACTAAACCTGACAGTGCTTTTGGAGGGCAAAACTGGACAAAGGAACCAAAGGGATTTTACTCCTGCTTCCTGCTTGCTTCTGAGCAATGAACTGGACAATTACCATTAAAGACTAGCCTAGATGCAGATCTCAGGCTTCAACCCTTAGTTTTCCAAGGACTTAAGAGTCAAGCGTTTCCTCCAAGCCTGAATTCTTTCTCTGGTGAGAAAATTCACTACATCTTGCTAAAAAAGAGTACAGGGCTTGAAAGGCCCAGGGGTGAGGGGACAAAAAGCACATCAGTTTCACCAAGAAAGGGAAATCATGAGCCAGCAATCATGACTTTTGGCCTCAAGCTGAAAAAGAGCTATTCAAACAAAATGCAAACCTTTTCTCATGAGTATAACCATGGCTCTTCAGTTGTGCTCTTAAAGATTGAGGAAACAAATTGTAATTTTAATAATTCCAGTAACTTAAGTCTGCACTGGTTTCATAAAAATGAACTGATGAGGTGCTTGGTGCAAGTAAATTACCAGTTTTTATTTCCTGGGAACTGAAAAGGTAAATATCCATAATTTGATATTTTTAGCTAGTTCAGCTGTCAATTACAAGCCCAGTGTTATTCTCAGATCTGCTTTACTCAAGGCCACAAAAGAACCACCTCTATATATAAGCTGAAAGGCAGAAAAGGCAATTGAAAAAGAACCTCACAGAAACCTATCACCTTCTAGCTTATGTTTTCTTTTACTATATTTTTTTAGCCAAGCCAAAACAACTTCTTAGCATGTCAATATTGGTTTCTGAACCTAAGAACATATCTATACACAGATATGCTTTTTACATAGTATAAGAGGATTCAATTACTTGGGTTTCTGTTTGTTTCAACTACTGTATACCTGTTATTTTGCCTGCTATGTTCTTCTCCCTTGCAGTAAAAATTAAGTTTAGCTTGCAACTCAAAAATCCTAGATATAAAGAATGTTCATGTTCACTTATAAATGACCATTTATAGTAACTGGCTGCTTCACAGAAGATTTAATACAACTCATCAGGTGTTGAACTGTAAAGATTTTAACATGTAAAACCTTGGTTTTAGTAATTTTCATTTCAGTTAATATCCACGTTAGGGCAGAGTCAAACCAAAGCTTTAAAAATATTTTTTGGCTGAACTTGCCAAGGGGTTATTTGTCACCTTTTATAATTACGATCTACGGACACACACAATTTACAAAAAACTATGATTTTCCTTTGTTACCTGATTGTTTTCCTTTGCTTTATTAAAGGCAAACACACTCAAAACTGCACTGTAATGGAAACATATAGACACTCTTGTATGAAAAACATACATTAAAAAAATGAGTTGTTACAATAAACAGATCTACTTCATTTTAGTTTAATGCCTAGTCTTCTTAATTGGGCTGAGAAAACAGCCACTTACTAATTTTTCCTTCATTTCCAAAATTAAACTTTTTATATGGGGTGGGCAAAAGTAGGTTTAGTTTGTATGGAAAAAGACACCCAGGTTATGATTACAATAGCTTTATTAACTCAAAAGATTATGTCACAGTGGTTCAGTAAACCTACTTTTGCCCCTAGCTGTATTTACCCAAAAACATCGTTTCCAGCCAGGAGTGCACATCAGAATCACCTGTGGGGTGACATACACCTTAGCTTAAGAGTCTGGGGTAGTACCTAGGAATCCCTCTTTAAAGTATAACCTGTACTCCTTTCCCATAAGAATTGTGCCCTAACATACTCTAATATAACATTTTTAACCTTTACTAGGATATACTACTTATAAGTTTGGTAATTTGACATTTTAGTAATATGTTTATAATTAGCGGCCATAAATTATAACCAGCAATGGGTATTATGCATTTTAATATGAATTATTGTTCAAATTAAGGAAAAAAAGATCAGATATTCACCACTACCACTCTGCACAGTAACAGCAAACACTTCTATAGTGCTTACCATATGCCAGGTACTCTACTAAGCACTTAGACATATTAACTCACTCATCCTTACAACTTAATGAAACAGAAATTATTCTCATTCCGCAGCTGAGAAAACTGAAGCAACAAGGAGTTATGCACACAGGTAATATGGGAGCCAGGATTCAAATACAGGAGTCAGGCTAGAGTCCTTGCTCTTCTAATATGGCCTTTCTACATGTTAACTTAAAAAGCTTGTTATCTGTGATTAATACAATTTTAAATTATTTATTTTGGGGATGTTAGGACTGTTCTTTCCTTGAACTATTCAGTAACAACAAAGTCAAATGTCAAGTTTTGAAAAGACGCATGCAACTTGAGGGCCCTATATGACTAACCATTGGATCTGCCAGTTACCGAGCTTTCTAGTCTCCTTTCTTAACAAGAAACTCTACATTAAATTTTGTAAAGCTTTATTAAGACCAAGTATCACATCTGGTTTCAGGATACTGACAGCTTAACCACCTTCATTTGTAAGATACTATTGGTATCATGAGATGCTTCTCATTAAGCATGTTCTCAACTTTAACACAAGGCAGGTAACTTATCTCCCCAGGTGTCCTAACTTTTTAGTCCAGAGACACTATCATCTTCCCGACACCTAGGTCTTTGATACAAAGGCTCCTGATCTCAATGTATATATGCTTAAAAAAAAAATTCATATAATATGGTCACCTTTACTCCTTGTCCTACTGCAAAATCCTCCAGAAAATATGCAGAAAGGAAGGCCCACAGGGTCAAACAAGGCACAAATCTCAACGTAAGAATCTTGCCTACACAAACACCAGCTGAATGACTGACATACTAAGGTAATCTCAACAAAAACCATTTTATGTGATCACTCAATTATACCAAATATCTGTCCTATGCTTTTTTAATTAAAAGGGTTCTACTGCAGTCCTTCAAGGATACTGTTATTAGTTACATTACAACTAGTCACAAGAACATTAGTATATTTTACAAGTTTTCCAGGCTAAGTGGCCTTTTTTTACTGTAACTTGTACCTTGTATTTAAAACACACTTCAGCTTTTATTCTATCCTTCATGTCCTACCCTGTGGCCATAAATTAAAGGAAGTAAAAAGTAATCTCCTGGGGTGGGAGGTGAAGGAGCAAGATGAAAAATTCTACCTCTCACCACTACCCTCCTCAAAGTTTCGATTTACCAAAAAAATTAAAATTCACAAAATAAAAAATTTTCCCCTTATACCAAAAATTTACAAACAACTCTACAAAGCTCAAGTCCTTAAAACTGATTTAACATTTAGAATCCAATTTCTTATGTCTAAAGGGAGATGGGTACATAAGGATTTATTGAAATCTTTATCATACTCATTCTCTTCTGTGGAAATGATGTATGCAAGTACACTGAGGCTTATTCATTATCAATGCTGGCAGCTAAGACTTTACCTTTCTGAGAACACACCCTGGAGATTTTAAAAACACTTTATTTAATAAAAGTTAAACATACAAAAACTGAAATTAACACATCCTAAAAAATCACCATCTTCCATTAAGAGGAAGACCCTTTTCTATGCATATATTTGGCTTAAACTCAACTCAGGATAACTGTGATGTTCACTTACACCAGCAAATGCTGACAACTTGATCTAATTAACAAAAATTCCAAACTCAGCTAACATGAACATAATATACAGGGAAATTATGGTCAGATTAATGCACAAGAAATACAGTAAATTTTTAATGATGAAACATTCAGTACTCTTGTTCATTAATTTAGCCTTGGTTTATCGTTTTTTGTTTTTTTACAAAAATAGTATCTACACTGTATACAGGGCTATACATCAGCTTTTTGTTTTCTCTTATAAACATTTCACATCCAAAAAAATGGTACCACTACCGTAAGTGGAAAACACAGGAAAAAAAGCAAACATACAAAAAAAAAAAAAAAAAGGAAAGAGAGAAAAGAAGAAAGAAAAAAACATTAGAAAAGGTAGCTGGTCCTAAACATGGTTTCTTACATAAAACTAAAACTCGATGGAAAGAATAAGAGCTAGATCAATTTTAGAGATGGCCTAACAGGCTTAGGAAACAAGTTATTGAAGGAAAAACCTCAAAACAGACTTTGCCATTTACAAATTAATCTATTTTAGGTTTAACTGGCCAACAGCTAAGGTTCAGGTTAAGGAAAAAAAAAAAAAATCTGTAGAAGTTTGTTGATTTGCCTTGATGTTCCACCGATTTGCTAGAGTATGTGGCAAGTTCAAAAGTTCTGAAAGTTCCAGGTTAGGACTTTACAAGAAGTATATGGCATCCGGTAAGTGGGGGCCTGATATTAGGAAGATCAACAATTCATTTAAGTGCTTTATTTAAGCAGCATCTGTCTAGAAAAGTTGCTCTACCAACAAACTTTGAGGAAACTGGTGGTGGTGGCGGTGGTAATGAAGAAAGTTAAATGAATAGCAGTTATCAAATGCAATTTCTTCAAGTTTCATTCTACTGAAGTCAAACAATGACAAGGTATCTTCCTTACTCATCTAACAAATAATTTACCTTTAGAAAAATATAAGGATAAAAAGGTAAATGTAAAGCCCTGCAGAGATGAAATCCAACAGTTTTTCTGATTATTGAGGCATCAAATGCCTCACATTATATTTAGAGGTATCTTGATACTGTGTCATAGGTTTATCAGCAATTCCACAAGTTCCTACTCCAACTTTGCCAGTTACACTCTCAGGTGAAGCAAAAATACTTCTCTTTACCTAGGGGAAACAAAATAAAAACCGTTCTTGATTAGTTTCGGAAACAATAAAAATCATAAAATATATACTTAGAAGGAAAAGTATATCAAGGGAACCTGTGTCCTCTTTCAAATAAAACCTGTGAGTGATGTCCAGCATAAGGCATGTTAACAAGGCAAGTATGGTTCAACACACTGCCTTCTAAGTGGTAAGATAGCAAATAATTTTTCAAATTTTAGTTTACAGATAAAAAAACCAAAAACTATAGATCTTATAGATCTTTTGTAATTCTTGATATAAACGCTCTCATTCATAGTGTTTGTACTGCAGACAGTGGCTAATGAAAATTTTTTCAATAAGCCAAACTGAAGATTGAAGAGGATTCTGAATTTAAGATCCAGTTATGTATTTTTAAAAATCTATGTACCTCCTTTTTCGTTTTAAAGTTATGTTAATCACAGCTGCACTTTTCAAATTTATAAAGTATGATGAAAGGATTTACTAACCTGGCCTTTTTTGTTTTTAGAATAGGCTCTGTTATTGAACTGTTGCCATTTCACCTTCTGGTCCTCTCTCTCCTGCTCAAGTTCTTTTATTCTCTGTGCTTTTTTCAAAGCTTTCTTCTTTTTATATTCACGCTGCTGGGCAATCATTTCTTTTCTGTGTGGATATAACAACTAAATGTCAACTCTTAAGGTTTAAAAGATGACTTCCTTGGGTATACTTAGCAGTGCAAAAAAACAAAACAACAGAACAAAAACTAATAAACTTATATGCTCTTTTCCCCATGAAAAATAGCACTAACATCAGTGCCAATCACCCAGAGCTAATAATGTTTTTTGAAATATATAGCATCCTTGGAAACTTTGAACCATAACTGTAATCTATTACCCACTATAGATATTTCAATTATGGTTTTTTATCTGATGTCTACATAGCTTTTACAAGCTTTTATGAATGAATATCAACAGATGTCTAAACCTATCAATTTCTAAATGAGTTAGCAAGTGTAATACGCTGCATTTGGGAAAAGTGTACGAAGAGATTAGAGGAACATAAACTCATTTCACTTAGATTGGAAAAGCACAGCAACACAAAGGGAAATCATAGCTAACAATTCTGTAAAAACTACTGGGGTTTTCCAAAAACAGTAAGATCAGAGCCTAAAGCTCCCACAGTAAGTTCTGTTCAGTCAACTGACTTCTCATCAAAAAAGGATGAAGAAAGAGGTTTTTAAAAATAGGCAATAAGATCTAGACTTCTTCATATCATATAATCACCACTCTGAAGCTAAGTGTGTCTTTTCACAGATATCAAAAACTAAAAATAGAGATGTTATGTTGTTCTACAATCTGATTTCCTTATTGGGATGCTTAATCAAATGTTATGTCAATAGGTGATGATTTCCTTAAATTCAAATATAGTTACGTAGCAACTTAAGTTCTGAAAACTCTTGACAAATCCAAAAGATAGCAAATTGTTGCATATATGCATAATTTAACCAAAATACTGTGAATTCTGCTTCCTGAATACCTGTTAAACTGCACACTTTGCCATCTTCACTCTACTGCTCCCTGGTTCAGGCCACCAACTACACCTGGGGATTATAGCAGTAGCAGCCTCCTCTCTGCTGCCAGTGATCACTGGAAAGCTCAAATCTGATCACATTATGGCTTCTCTACTTGAAATGCATCAGTGGCTTTCAAGCTTTTTATCATCTGGCCGCTACCTCTCTAACCACTTCTCTTGCCAAACCACTCACCCTCAAGCCCCAAGTTTTTACCACAGGAATTTGTTACCTCTAAGTTCTCACCTTATTTTCCTTTTTAAAAGTAAACATTTACTGAGCTCTTACTACATGTCAAGAATAATGCTACATGCACTATTAATGCGATTTAATCTTCACAAGCCCATCATATAGATACAATTGTCTGTTTTACAGATGAGGAAACAGAAGATAAACAGTTTGGCTCAAAATCCTATCTTCTAGGTTGTTAGCTGGCTAACTCCTTTTCTTTTCAAATCTCTAAAGTTTAGATGTCATTTTCTCAAAGAAATTTGCCCTAATGACTAAGTGCAGTTTAGGGACCTTTTCTTTTTTGTTCTCTTAAAGTACCCATGTTTCCTTCATAACTTCTATACTTTACTATTGAAGTTCTTCTCTAGGTTTTTGTTGTCTAAATTATAGACTCAGTCAGGACAAGCCCAAGTTGGTTTTCTTCACTGTAGTGTAACCTCAGCATCTGGGTTAGTAACAGTATACATAGTATCTGCTTAGTAAATATTTATTAAATGCCTCAGGGGGAACCCCAATGTCCTTACCTTACCTAGGCATACAAATATAGAGAATGAATGACCTCATACTGCTAATCTTCAAAATAATGGTAAAAGTACTTTAACCTTCTCACCCTAAACTACCCTACATAGGTTCTATAGCCACCTCAGATACCTAATTGGGGAAGATTACACTTGAAATGCTAAAAAGTCACTTACTTTGACATGGGTTTGCTGCCACTGTCCTCCTTTGCCTTCCTTCCTTCTTCTACGGGCTTCAGGTTCAACAGTGGAGTCACTTCAGCATTGCCATAGCCAGCAAAGGTGATCGCAGCAGTGCCATTTTCTTCATCTATCTCCTCAATCTCCGCTTCGTAACACCTGTAAAGATATCATGGCTGTAAGCAGGTGAGTAAAGGTTTAGTACTCAGCCTACAAGACTTATACTGCAGTGATTCAACTATTACATGTGTCTAAAATGAAAGTTCTATAATCAAATAGTCCCTCGGCAAAGGTAACGCAGAGGAGTAGATGCAGTTAGCCATCGTCTACCCTAAAAGTAAGTCCTAATCAGTACACAGCCAGGAAAGTCTCCTACATGTCTACTAAATGTGCTTTAGTCAATCTCTTGGACAAAAGATATTTCTTATAGGAATAATTTCATGTATGTACTGCAGAGACATCTAAGACAGCCAACCATTTAATCAATTTTCAAGTTGAGGAAAAAAGAATTTAGATTATTTTTTAAAGTATCCATTCATTTTCCTCTGCTTTCAGGGTTTTTTTCTTCTCTAGAATCCTAGCCATTCTTCTGCCCCAAAACTTAATCCAACGCTAAAAATGAAACTGTATTAATCATAACCACCCAAGAATCAAATTGGCTCTTATTAACCATATTGGCTATACAGAGATTAAAATAGGGTAGTTTAAACTGAATAAAAACATCTTACCATTGTATTTTATTATTTCATGTTATAGTTAGTTTTTTTCTACACTTACTGTCCATCTTCACTCCAGATTGCCATACACTTGTCCCCTACTTTCCATGAATGAGTGGGCTGCGCAGAAGCAAAACAGTCTGAACTTGTAAGAGTTTCTGAAGGTTGAGTTGACAGAAGGTCTTTGGTTAGTTCTATAACTTCCTAAAAAGGAAAAACAAAAACCATAACATTATTTTTATAATTCACATTGTCACCTATTTTCAACAAGTTTTTTCATTTTTTGATGATAGCTCTCACCATATAGCACCTATTAGGTACTCTACACATTTATTTGCAGTTCATAACAATAGTATAATGTAGGTACTGTGATTATCCCCATGTAGAAAGTGAGATACAGTTACTTCATACAGTGGTGGAGCTGGAATTTAAACCCAGACGGCTGCCTTTCAAAATAATTAATGTCAAATACTAACAGAAATAGGGTAGACTTGAGCTTATACTGTGCATTATTCCTAAGTGTCAATTTTAGCTAAACAGGTCTATGTAAAGATGTGAAAGTCAATTATGAAGGACTGAGCAAGATTCAAGATCACTTTTATCTCATATCATTGTCACATGTATTTCATGTAACTACTGTTTTACAAGGCATTACACTATTAACTGCCTAGCCAACATGCCCCGCAAGCCCCCAAAGCCCCAAAATATTTGAAGCAGCCTTATTAATAATGAATGTTCCTGCTCATACATATTTCTATTAAAATACTGTAGGCATATATAAAAAGCTGTTAGTCTTCCTATTCACTTACTGTAAAGCTTAACTCATCTGGGTAAGCAAGTTACCAGGTTAGATTTAAAATATCCCAATACCTTAATGTTAAGCACATCAGCCTAGCTTCATTTACAAGGAAAAATAAATGTTAACACACACAGGCAAGCGATATCTTTCTGTGTGGCAAATATTTTTTGTAATTCGGGCTTACATTTATTGGCTTCATTCAAAGGTATTTGGCAGGGCTGGTTAAAAAAAAAAAACTTAAATAGTACAAATGACAGATCTGCTACCTATCTGTTATATTTTTACTCTAATGAAGACCCATATTATGCATCATCTTATTTAAGAAACTACATACCTGTTTTCCCACTATTGCATATAAAATACCTTAAAACATCACCTTGTGTGTTTGGGGAGAAAAATGAACTCTGTACTGAGTTTCTTCTAGCTCCCACTGAAGCTTCACAAATGGTAGCTCTGGTTCAGTAGCCAAGGACATTATTAATAACCTCTTACCTAAGAGTCTAAATCTTCACGGTTATTTCTGAAAAACTAATATTTGAGCCTAAAAAGGGGGGGATGATAAACTGTTGGCAAAAGATCAGTTTTGTGAATTAAAAAATTTTGTGAATAAGAAAACTAGAAGACACAGATTTGAATTAAAAATTCAGTATAGTAGTATCTTTAATGAGGTTTTATTAGGTGCCAAACAGCCATTCAAATACCTTTTAATTTGATGATCCTTTGCAAATAAAGCAAAGAACTTCCAAATAAATATATCATATACTATACAATGGACAGTAAATTATCCAGTCTTATTTTTAATTAACCACTTTTAGGACCAGGAATATAAACTAATGTAAGCCTAACTCAAGAACCCAAACAATCTCCTGAAAAAGTATACACGTTATAAAGAGCTTTCAGAGCCCTGCACTGAAATGACTTTTAAAAAAATCCCCATACCACTTATCCCTAGTTGTCCTTTTACTTTGCCATATTTTACATACCCCTCCCAATGAACTATGAAAACCCTTCTGAATTCTTTTCTTCACGTGTGCATATGGACCAAAGTATCAGAGAAACTACTTTATGTATGAGGGGGTTCTTAAAGGTACATACCATTAATTACTTTTCCTCCCCCAAGTCTGAGTTCTGAAACTGCTCCTTCATTGACAGATGGGCAGCAGTTACAGTAATCGGCAATTCCAGGAAGCATCAGATGTTGTGATCTACATATCAGCAGGTCAAAAGGGATGCACTCAAGCACTCTGCTTACTGAAGGAAGGCGTTTCGGGGATGCAGAGAGCCACTGTAATATATGAGACAAGTGACTTGACCCCTGCCTCCTTTAGAACCAGTTTTATTCAGCAAAACAGCTTAATAAATTGATTATTTTTGTGATTATCACAAACTGCCTGGGGAGCTATAGCTAGCTAGCCTGGATTTTACTATACCCACTTTTTTAAGTTAAAAAAGAAAGGTAATTAGAACTTCAGTAGATCAATTTGCTGCCTGCTGAGTAAATTTATTCCATAGAAAAAATAGTATACACAGTACATAAGAGATAAAAATGGAAGCCTTACTGGCAAAATGGAGGTCACCGAAAAAAGTGCAGAAACACTATTTGTCATAAGTGAAAGGCCAAACAAATTCATAACCAGAATAAGTGTATTCCGTAAGAGGAACACCAAAAAATGGAGAAGGCCACAAATTCGATGAGTCTGAACAGACCTTTCAGCAAACATAAAAGGCAGAATTAAATATCAATGACCTGAGGCATAGCCCAGGAAACAGAGAAGAAAAAAATAAATAAAAAATTTAAAACCCATGCTAAATAGAAGCTGCAACTGGAGACAATGATTACTAAGTAGAAGCAGATATCCAAACACTTTTCAGCATTTTATCAATTCTTAAATGTTGCCTTTCATCTTTGTAGTTTTCATTTCAAAACAGACCTAAATCTAGTAACCAAAATAAAAATTTTTTTCATGACAGATTAAGAGGAAAAGAAAATGTGATCAAGTTTGGTCAGGAAAACATTCTGTATTATTACTACTTGAAGTGTTAGAACTTAAGCTTCTAAAACCTGTGCCATCCATTACTGTAGCTATATGTGGCTATTTAATTAAATAAAATTAAAAATTCAGATTTTTAGTTACCTTAGCCATATTTCAAATATTCAATAGCCACATGTGCCTAGTGGCTACAGGTACTGCACAGCAAACACAGAACATCTCCATCATTACAGAAAGTTCTATTGCATAGTGCTGTTCTAAATAGTTATAAAGAGAATGTTTTACAGATAAATGACCCCCAGGGCATTATTAACTCAATCCTCAGTAAACCATTTCTGTGTTTACTACAAAGCCTACCACAACGGTCTCTCTCCCTACAGCACTTCCACTACAGATCATGTCATTACAAGGCAATTCTGCCTAGGCTCTGACAATTTATTCTAGATATATGAAAAAGACCTCACAGTCATGCTGTTTCAACTTTCACCCGCAACCTCTTCATGACCAGTGCCACACATACCCTTTCGCCCAATACACACGACACTGCACGCAATCTTTCTTTTTCTTCAAAGAAAAAGAGAACTGCTTTAAAATGGTAAAACATAATAGGGGAATGCCTGGATCCCTCTCTGAGGCAAGAAGTTGGCCTGGGAGTGGGAAAAACTGCTCCCCAAGCCTCTCTTCCTTACTGACTAGCACCCTGAAATCCACTGGCCTGACTTCTATACATTGATAAGGGGTCCTGTTTTCTGTGTTTTTAAAACTAACGTACCATCCCAACTTTATCTAATTTTATCCTAAATCTAGAATTTGAACCTGGAAATATTCAACGTCTTAATTATGCCCAGATAAACTCTTCCAGAATCCTGAACCTGGACCCCATGTCGAATAATTTTCATTTGTTTGAAGTTCTATTATCCTAAAGATACTAATTTTAATGGGCAAAAGATGGTAAGAGAGGGAAAGGATTACTCAGATAAGACAGAGATTAAAGTTTTGTGTTGAATCAGTAAAAAAAATCATCTAATCAAAACACCTTTTAAAACTTTCCAAAACATCAGGTTCAAAATTTTAAGTTCTCAAATTTGTTAAGATGAAAAATCATATGTATTTACAAATCTCGTATGTGATGTTTTTATTACTCAACCTAGTGTTCTGAGAACAGATATTTACTATTATGGCTTTAGTTGTCTTGAACCACCACCCAACCAGTGCAGGTTTTTTAAAGCAGGTGTCATACCTACTGAATTCCTCTTCAACAAACAAAACTAATTAAGGTCCCTTTCACACAGGTTCGATTTAACTTCAACAAATGTCAACAACTACACTGTAAAACCTATACTTAAGTTCAAATATTATGTAATGTTTACACAGAAAACAAATACCTTTCAGATATTTTTATAATGTGTTTTCAACACAAGGTGTTACCCACTAGCTTTGACACACACTCTCATTTTCAAAGAATCTTGTGGCATTAAAAAGAATCTTAATCAAGTTTTATTTTTCTCCATCAATTTTAGTTACTCTTTGAACTAAATTTCCCTTGCCAGGTCATTAAATGTAAAAGCACTTCAAACTGTAAAGTTATATGTATCTCTTCTCCAGTAAGTGAGATAGATTTCTAAAATAAACTTATTTTTTAAAATTATAAGGCTATAATATTTACATAACAAAGGACAATGCTCCACTCATTTTGATGTATGCAAGAGGAGGAAGGAACCCTGCTTCTACAAGCCATATATTCCTGTGGAAATACACACAAACAGAGGGGGTAAACCCCACTTCCAAAGAGTGTTTTGGAAATCTATAGAGGATAAGCAACAAATCATTTGAAAAGCACAGAACTACTCTTTTTGAATAATGTAAGTGCCCCATCATACTTACTTGTAAATCTTTCTTTAATTTTAGTAAATCTTCATTTTCTCCATTTCCAGACAATGCAGCTTCAACTTGCTGGAGTTGAGCTTTGTAGCTTGCCAGCTGTTTTGCTAGATCCTCTGACATCTGGAGGGAAAAAAGGGTAAGGCCATGAAAACTGAACAAAACGAAACAAAAAAAAACCCATTAAAAAAACCCTCCCTGTCTGCCTGAATTATGAATTAATCTTATAGAATTTGCTCCCAACTCGTAATTCATTGCAGCTTAGTTTATCAGCATCACTTCTACTGGTTAGTTCAGAGAAAAGCTGTCTCCCTGAGCCAAACCACAAACTTTAAGGGAATGGATTCTGAACATTAGAAACGTCATATAAATTCTATACAAAAACAAAAAACACGCAGTGATGAAGAAAAAGAATTTCTGATTTTCTTAAAACTCCTGTAATAAGGAAGGCACTTTGTTGGGCTCAACAGGGTTGTTATATCCTCATCCCCCCGCCCCGCAAAGCACTAAAGCACTAATGTGTTGGAAGAGTCAAGTCTCCCCCCCAAAAAAATTTTATAAGCACTAAATAATACTTCCAAAACTAAATATAAGTTGCTTTTGGATTAACTACGCCAATAATTTTCTCTACATACACTATTCAACTAATGAGAGTGTTTAGAAGCTCTTCTGCGAGCAGGAGCCTTTCCCCAACTCCGGCTCTTCCTCCTCCGGGGAACCGGATACGAGAGAAGGATCCTTTCTCGATGAATAAGCAACCACAAGGGGTTTCAGAGAGGACCCGTCCCTGCCTTAGCAGTTCCCGTCCGACGACAGCCCGGAATCTGGAAGGGCTCCAAGGTGGTGAGAGCAGCTGGGCTGCTCCCCTGTCCACCCAAGGCCTCCACGCCCGCCACGACTTGGCCGATCATTCCAGACCTCCAAGTTCCAACATCAGCTTCCAGGGAGCCCGAACGCGCGAAGCGGGCGGACGCCGGCGGGGCCGGGACCCACAGCCCCGAACAGGCTCCGCCCGAAACTGCCGAGGTTGTCCTTCACAGGCCTCCCGCGTCCCAACCCCACCCGACGGCTTCCCCGGGTTAGCCAGGGTCTCCGCCACGGCCCGGAAGCCCCAACCGCGACCGGGACCAGGGCTCAGCTCGGAGAGGCGCCCAGGCCTCTCCAGCGAGGCCGCCAACTCGGCCGCGGGCCTCCTACGACTGGGGAGAGGCCGCGGCCCAGCGAGGCCTTACTCTCTTCCGCACCCGGTTCGTTACCTTGCGTGGGGCTGGGGGCGGGGCGGCGGGAAGGGGTCGGGGCAAATGAGCCCAGGAGTGGCAGTGGCGACAGTGGTGGCGGCGGCGGCAGCAGCAGGCAAAATCTCCGCGGCGACAATAAGGCGACTCGTCTGGAAAGAACTCGGTCGGCGGCGAGGGGGAGGGGAGGAAAGCCGGGCACTGGCAAGAGATAGACAGAGGCGGGGAAGTTTCGCGAGACGTTAAAAACGGTCGCGAGACCTCGCTCGACTCACGTGACTCTTAGCGCCCATATGGGCCGCCTGCACTTATTCGCGTTGAGGACGCGGAGTGGGCGGGGTTAGAGGAAGGAAATGGCGTAGCTGGGCTGCGTCCGGCGCCGGATGTAGGTTCGTTTTACCAATTCCGGTTCGGGAGGGGTATGTTGTGGGGTGGTTCTTTTGGGAGTGGGTGCTGTCACTCCTTTCTTAAAGTTCCAAGGGGAGCAATCTGTACCTCCTTAAGAGAGCAATGCCGGGAGATGGGAGTAACGGGATTTAATGCGGCATTCGTACTCGTTGTTGGTTCTCTAAGGGTGGTCCCCTTACCAGCAGCATCGGCATCGCCTGGTAATATATTACAAATGCAAATTTTCAACACACATCCCGAGACATGAATCAGAAACTCTGGGGATGGGCTCCGCAACTTGTTTTAACAAGCAGCCCAGGTGAACCCGATGTCCGCCCAAGTTTAAGAACCACCGCTTTTTATAATAGTCTTAGTAGTAGCAACAAAAAACTAAATTGCGGCAGAACTTATTCGAGTTTGATTTATTAAAACCCATTTAGTTAGAACCTATTTGATTTAATTATATAGGTTAATTTCTCTTGATAAGGAACAATTTCGAAGTTATAGTCGAGTGATAAACAGTGGTGTAAATACTTCCGTTTATGTTTAAAAGAAATATCCATTAAGCTTGTGTGTTTCTGGTGATATATTACTTATGAGCGGATAAGTTCACAAATATAGCTAGAGGTTTGGAGGGGAAACCGAATGTTTTCACCGATCACCCTTTTTACTATTTACCATTTATTACACGTATATTTCCCAATTAAATTATTTATTAAAAAAGGTACAGACCTGTGACACAAAGAGGCTGCTTATATGAATGCCAAAGAGGCTACTATATAAAAACTAGAAACTAGTTATAAAAAACAGATATAGACCGGTGACACGGGCTACTATATGAATGCCAGGAGATTGGGGTCTGGTGTTAGAACCTTAAGAAGGCCCTCTTCTCAGAAGGACTAACTTTCGGACAGTGACAACATCTTACCTTAGTTTCTTCTTTGTTGTTGTTGCTGTTCTTGTTGTTGTTGGTTTTTTTTTTAAAGGGCCTTCCCTTTTACACACATATATCTCATATTGAGTCAGATAATCTGCCGAGATGGAAACCAGGTTTGTGATGACTGCAGTGACAATTTGCAAGAATTGAAAATGCTGCAGAGGGCAGCAGTGTGTAGCAAAAGGGGGAAGACAAACCAGAAAGGGTAACTTTTCCTTAATATATAGTAGAAATTTGTTTAAAATATAATGTCATTTTGACAACTGCTCTTATTCTAATTGTATTTTTAAAACTAATGCCAAGGGGATCTTTCCTAAATATCAAATGAAATTTACAGTTGTGTAAGAAATCTCTCAAATAGCTTCATGAACTCCCCTAGATTAGAAAATAGGGAATTATTTATTATAAACTCCAGTATAGGGTTTTTTAAAAATCATCTTAATAGATTTTGTTTTCAGGGTTGCTTTTAATCTCTCCCTCTGTGCAACATAGATTATATTTGGAAAGAAAAGCTGCATTGAATGTTAGTTCCTCACAATGAGATGGTGATGGTTAACAGTTGTATACCAGTCACCATTTTTACATGTATTCATTTAATTTTCACAATTATTCTATGTGCAGTTAAAGACAAAACTGGAGCAAATATAAGCTTTGACTTAAGAGTAATACTTCAAGCCCTGGCTGTTGTCGTTCAGTGGACTGAGTGCTGACCTGTGAACCAAAGGGTCACTGGTTCAATTCCCAGTGAGGGCACATGCCTTGGTTGGTGGCCAGCTACCCAGTGCAGGGGTACTCCAGAGGCAACCACACATTGCTGTTTCTCGCCTTCTCTTTCTCCCCCTCTTTCCCTCTCTAAAAATAAATAAAATCTTAAGAAAAGACTGATACTTCAAATAGGTGTTCTGACTTCCCACCTCCTTTGAAGTGTCAAAATCTACTTTCAAGTGTGTGATTTTTAAAACATTCTCATTCAAATTTAATCATGTGTGTTCTTCAAAAAGAGCAGTATCTAAAATCAGGTTCTCTAAACCTGATAATTTACTGAAACCCAGTAGTAAATAAAATATAAAGACTCCAAATTATCGTTAGAATATACAGCTATTTCACTCTCACTTATCTTCTTTTCAGAGAAAATTTTAAACTGCTAAGGAATATGAAAGTGTAGCAACTGCCTTTGGAAATGTGCCAATGCACAGCAGAGCACAATGAACTAATAATACACGTTGGATAAATGGGAGATTGCATTCTTTTATTTGGCTTTTATTGTATTCCTTCCTAAGAATAGCCCCAGGTTTGACCACATTATTTGCTATCTCTCAACAAATGCCTAAGGAGATGAATTAGAGATATGTACAGTCATAATACTGTTTATGACCTTTGCCCTCTTTAGTCAGAGTAAGTATTTTGAATGTTTGCATGGAGATGTTCTGCAGTGCAAGCTACTGGCGTTTTGTGCTTATTGAGTATTTTGAGGTAGAGTGCATTGGAAACATACCCTGGGATGACTCTTATAAGGCATCATTCATTTACGGTTGATGGAAAAGCAACCTTAAAGAGATGCTGACCAACGCAGGTGTTCATCAGTCATAGTGTTGCTGATTTAGTTCACAGAAGTCTGCATTGTCTTGCTAGTCTCAGGATGTGCATCTTCAGCTTTTCTGTTTTATGTGTACCACTGAAGAAGAGGAAACTGTGCCACTAAAAACAGAAAACGAGGACTCCTTCAGTTAGGAAAAGATTATAATCAGAGGCTTGATAAGGATCAGAAATGGCAGAGTTATTCAAAGTTCTTTAGGCCTATGGTATTTGAAAGTGGCATTTAATAGTATTCTTACATACATTCTTTTTGGGATATATTCTGAGGACAAAAAACAAAAACAAAAATTCAAACATCACAGATGTATTGCTAATAGTGCTATTGATAATGTAATTTTGAAACATGTTTTGTATAGATAAAGTAAACAATATATGTTGGTTAAAACTCTTAAGAGGAGAGAAAAATAGAAAATAAAAAAGGTTTTGGGGGGGAAGCACTCTGGTGACTTGTTTACATATATATGTTTATATATAAATATGTATATAAATATATATATATTTCTTAGGTGTAATGTTACCCCAGTGGAGGGTGCCCATGTCTTGATATCTAGATATCATCCCCCACAAAAGAAGCCACATTTGTTGGAACAATGGTTGATTTCAGGTCTCAGGCCCAGAAAGTACGTAAGTGAGCTTGGAACATCTTGCCAGAAAGCAAGGAAATGCCCCCAAACTAATAGGATCAAGTCAAAAGTTCACAGACCAGCTCTGAGGGGACTCCGCTAGCCAAATGTGAGTCAACGTGAGTCTTAAAAAGAATAATAATTACCATATATTATCAAAGTATTTAATATATTTTTAAAACCTGTAAATCCAGAGTAATACTCAAAATCAAAAATAGGGGAGGGATTTCTTTTTCTTTATAGAAGAATGCCAGCCAATAAATGTAGATGAAATGATAGAACTGGAAAAATTACGATGTGCACTCCCCAGTGATCTGGGCACAGGTCACCCATAGAAGCTAAAACCCATCTTGTAAAAGGAGGCAGGGAAAAGGAGGATGTTCACACTGTCAGAGTATCACCCCACAGAGTACTTAATAATTACAAAGAGGAAGATATATATTATAATGAAGAAACTCAGCAGTCACCAACTTAACCTAGTGGTCACACCACCGCTAATGGTGGAATAACCTGACTGCATAGGCCTCGTGATGTGATGCAGTATGAAGTAACAGCATCACCTATGAAGGAGCCTTGCCAAAAAGGCTTAATACAATCAAGCCTTTTGACCCAACTTCCACTTTACAGGAAATACAGAGGTAGAGGAACAAGTAAGATGACCCTGAGGGAAAACCCAGGCAGATCCAGAATGTGGGACATTCCATGAGAAAACTGGCCTCAATTATTCAGAAATCAATGTCATTAGAAATAGTGGAAGATTGTTCTAGATCGAGACAAAAGGCAAAGCAATGAAATGCAATGGGTAAATCTTGATTGAGTCTTGGTTTGGAAAAATAAAGCTGTAAAACAAACTTCGAGGACACTTCAGGAAATTTGAAATGGATTAGATTTTGGATGATAATTGAATTATTGTTAATTTTATTAGATGTGAAACTTACATAGGTTACTTAGGAGAATATCCTATTCGGGTATTTAGGGATGAAGTGCCATAACACCTGTAACATACCTTCAAATGGTTCAGCAAAAAAATTATATAAAATTATACAGAATTCATGCATGTGTGAATACATATGTATTCATATGTGTACATTACATAAAGAGACAGTTAAAATATGGCAAAAGGTTAACTGTCATTATTGAAGGACATGTGTTCATTGTACTAGTCTTTATACTTTTCTGTATGTTTCAAATTTTTCAAAATAAAAAGGAGTATTCATAGACTAGCCGGAATAGTTTTGAGGGGCGGTGTGTGCTTGGAGAACGGCTGGGGAAAGCAGCAGATAGCTGAGGGGGACTCTAGGAGCCAGCAATAGCTTAACAACTCTGAAGTAATGTGGAAGATCACAGAAGCCTGTGTGGTTGTCAGAAACAAAAGGCTGTAAAAAGCCAGATGGGCCACGGCCTAGCAGGAAGATGTGGGCAGTGGAGGCCAAAGCAGTCACGGGATCTCTTTGAAGGCCAGGAAGGAAAGCATGAAAAAGAATGACTTTGACTTCCCCACATACAGGAGATACTCCAGTGGGCCCTGCTCTCTGATGTGGTAACGGGGTTTTTGCAGTTTTTGACCGTTCGACTTTCTCATGTAACAGCCTCCAGTGGTGGTCTTAAAATGGTCTTTTAAACCTGGAGTTAACTGGATGCATCTGCAGCGCAGCCCCTGAAAGTATCCTCCTTATCAGGGTGTTACCTGCCCACAAGTCCATGTCACCAGTTTGTTTATTTATCCTAGAAAAAGTTTGTTTATCGTAGAAAAATTCTGGAACATTCCATATCACTTTTATTGCACAGTGATAATAGAAGAATTATTTTTTAAAACTACTTACATTAAACAACAGGTGGTAGGGGAGATACATTTGTTTCCAAATGTAAAGAGGAAAAAGACAACTAACATGACTTTTTCCAGAAACCAAAATGAGACCCAGAGTTTGGCCCCATGAACACCAGTGACCCACAGTTTGATATAGTCACATTTAGCCATTTTATTGATACAATGTCAGCAGTTGTGGGGGGAAAAATACAAAATAGAGACCTTAATGCTCAAAGAACCCATTAGGTGGCAGTGGGGACACAGGCATGTTTTGATGTCCGATTGTTTTTCCTCCGGTGACGGAGCCTTAGCGAAGGAACATTGTGAAGCAGCTTTGAGGGGCAGTAGACAAGAGAAAAAATAAACAGCCAAGAAACTGTGGTTTATAATGTCCAAGTAATGAGGAACTGCTAGTCATCTGCACTCCTATTCTTGCTTTTAATATACACGTTTTTATTTGTCCTTGCTATGATTCTTTTAATAAAATAACTTTGGTACACCCAAAGTCCTTTAGATCATCATTATTCGTGTGCTGTTTATAGCATCTCTGTGTTGTGAGTTTTAAGAGAATAAGCTAGAAGTGTGGCTCATTGTGTTCAAGACATCCTCATTCTCTGTAATTAGTGTTCGTGAAAGGCTGTTTGTGAACCTGGTAGGTGGCATAGGTTGTGGTTCCAGGGAAAAGTACTCTGAGATTTCTGTGCAAGAGGCTTGTTGGGTAATGCCCTTGGGAACATCACCAGTGAGAAGTGACAGAACAGCACTGGGCAGAGGGAGAAGTTGCTGCAGTGTAGTTGCAACAAAGGCCTCAGCCTAATCCCCTAGGGGCTGTGGAGCTGGGAAGACCCTTCAGAGATGCTCTGTCCCCCCTCCCCTTAAAGTTAAGGGAACCAGGGCTTTATACCCAGCCCCAAAAGATCAGCCAATAGCTGCAGGCTGCCTTTGTGAAGGGGCTAAGAGCAATTCAACTGAAAACTGTCAGCCACCAGTACTCCCCAGGTCTGGGGGAATTGGAACCTCAGTCCTCAAGAGTGAATCTGGGCAGCCCACCACAGCATCCCCTATTTTTGGCATCTCTGATGCTGCCTCTCTTGCAGAAGCTACTCATGTTAGAAACTGTGAAACTGTCATCTTCTCAATATTGTTTTCCTTGCATTAAAAGCTAATGGAAAAATGCCTCTGTACTTCCTGCAGATACCATGTTTGTTTCAAGTTGATTTCTGGCATAGATTTTATGCTGTAGTAGGGCTTGCTGAGGCAGCTCAGGTACTGGATGCTCCAAAATTTTTTGGCACAATTGGTAATTATTTATTCCAAGATTCAAAAGCTATTAGGGTGAATTTTATTTTTTTAAAGCAATAAATAATATTTTCTGAAAATAGCCTCTGCAGGAAGAAAATGCATAATTGCTATTTATAAAGAAGTTTTTAAATTTATATTTTTGCCTAACTTTGTCTCCTTTTGTATTCTGTGACACTGAGGCTCTTCCTAACCTTTTTTCAGTTTCAAGTAAAGGAATCATTTCCCCCCTTATGCAGCAGTCATTTGACTAACTCTAGTGCCTCAGTCTTTTAGATGTATTTCCTCTTCTTCATGCTGCAGACCAGGCTGTCACTATTTCTCAGGTAGCTTGATGCAGTAAACTGAGAGTGGGATTCCTTCCCTGAGATGCATCTTCCACATGTGGGTACCAGGTTGACCTTCTGGGAACACTAATCTAAATATGCCTCCACGTACCTGTTAAAATCTCTACTTATTAGCCCACCATATAAGGCTATGCGATATGGCCAGAGTCTGCCTCTCAGCCTGAGTGCTGACCACATACACATACTCCATGTACAAACCCTTCCTGCTCTTTCTTGCCTTACATGCAAGGTTGGCCTCTCGTGATTTTCCCCACTCTCCTGCTTGGAAGAATGTCTTTAAAGGCCCCGTTCCTTTATGAACCGGAACACTGATGACTGCCCACCGGCTTTCCCAGGCAGAGCTCCTTGCTTCCCTCTCCTTCTCCATTAGTATTTCTACATCTAGTCAGGGCACTCTGGTCTATTGGTGTTTAGAACAGAGCTCCCCTAGGCGTGCTATCCAAAAGGCAGTGATGACATCTTGTTCTTCTTCACATGTTTAACCCTTGTCAAGGTGTGCCTGGCATTAGTATAGTTGAAAACTTGGAAGAAGCAAACTTTTGATAGCAGTGGACATTATATTTGACTTCGGAAAATATTCTAAAGATTTCTTGTAATTAGTGTTATATTTCTCTGACATGTGGGCACGTGGTATCAGTTTCTTCATAGGTTATTGCTGTAGTAAGATACAAGGAATTAATGTTTTGAAGCATTTTCTTGGAGAGAACTTTGATTGATCCTAATTAATGGTGTGTCTCTTTGCAGGCAGTTAAAAGTGATTTTTACATTTGTGTTTACTGGTAAGGATATGTAGAATGGAAAAACAGGATTGTAATAGCTTGATTATGAGCAATTTAATCAATGTATTTCTGGTTGTTGTGTTTTGTTTTGTTTTTTCAGTGTTACTGATTAGCTGCCTAATTTGATGATTTCTCCACAGGCAGAGTGAAGTAGAACCAATTAACACAATAATCAATGGGAGTGTGACACTCATGCAACTAAGACAAGAAAGTAGCTACAATTTATAGATCTATGTGGCCACTCGTCTTGTGGTTTATGAAGAATATTGAACACAGAGCTCATATTTATTTACTCTCTTTTGTTATGACTTGTAAAGTGCCCACATTAAAGTCATAACATGGTAAAGTCATGTTAATTTTTTCTGTCCCATCTGAAAAAAGAGAATATTTCCCTATATTCTCTTAAGACAAACAAGTTAATGTGAATATAATAGCTACTTCTAACAGTTTGTGAATCTAGATTAAATGGTCATGAGCTTTTTTGGTTGTAATGGATGTTCTGTTTTGTCTTACTGTTTTTCTTTTGCCTCGCTCTCAGCTCTCTATTTTATGATCAAAGGAAGACAAGTCAGCATATTTGACTGGCTTTTGAAACAGCCCACTGGACCTGGGATCTGTAGTTCTAGTGTGGATTCTGCCTTTCGCCAGCTGTGAGACCTACAGGAGGAAGACTTAACTTCAGTGGGCCCACATTTCTTACTCTATGTTTCGTTGCAGCCCTGAGACTCTGTGATTCTTAAATTTTTAGGAAGTCAAGAAAGCTGACATACCGTTTTCCCTAATTAACTGTACATAGATAATTACTCGATCCTACCCCCATCTGTCCTTCCTGTGAATTTCTGCTGAGGTATATCAGGGCTACATAGCCGAATCCGTATTAGTCCTCCGATGCTAAGCTCTAATAAGGGATTTCCATGTATGAAATCCCATCTCATCCCCCCATCCCCATCCCACCCCAGCGAGCTCTCAGACCTAGGCATTTGTCGTAGACTTAATACATGTTAGCTAAAGGAGGAAGCTCAAGGACTCTGCACCTAGCTCTTAGGTGTTAACTTCTTTTACTTTACAGGGAAAAGAAAGGTCATTTGGCAACAACTTCCTTTGATAATTTCCCTCTCCAGCACGTGCACCTAAAAATTATTTGTGTTGATTCATCCTTGAAAAGATTTTTAGATGACTAAATTAAAATGTAAGTCATGTAAACAACCAAAGCATTATTAAAAAGTTAAAGACAAGCCACAGACCATGAGAAGATATTTGCATAAAGAATTAGTAACCAGAATATTTTTTAACATCCTATGTATCAGTCCTGATTTGCGTGGCTCAGTTAGTTGAAGCTTGTCCTATAGCCGAAGGATTGTGTGTTGGACTTCCAGTCAGGGCACATATCTAGGTTATGGGTTCGCTGCCCAGTCTGGACACATACAATGTATGATCTGGGTCTAGGCATGTGTGGGAGGCAACCAACCGATGTGCCTCTCTCACATGGCTGTTTCTCTCTCTCCCTCTGCCCTCTCTAAAAATCAATGAAAAGGTGTCCTCAGGTGAGGGTATTAAAAAAAAATCCTCTTTATCAGTAAGAAAATAGATAAATAACCCAGTGGAGAGCAAGTTGGCATTATCTAGGAAGTTGAAGGTGGGCACCAGCAATTGCACTCTGAGAGAAGCTCTTGTATGTGTAATAAGGAAATACATTAAATTTATTACAGCTTTGATTTTAAAAGCAAAAAAACCCTTAAAAATCAACCTGAATGTCCACCAATAGAAAAAATGGAGAAAAAAATATGGTACGTTTAAGTCCACAGATGAATAAATATTCATGAAATTAATAAATGAATTAACTAGAGGTATATGTATCAACATGGATAAATCTCAATAATATTCAGCCAAAAGAAGAAAATTGCAGGGTAATATGTACAGTGGGAGACCACTTACACAAATTTTAAGCTCATGCAAAAATATATTATTTATGGGAACACATGTATAGTAAAGGCATAGGACTGTGTGTGGAATGAATAACACCATGGTGGTGGTCTTTGGAGAAGGGGGGGTATTGGGATCAGAGATGAGTATGCAGGAGGCTTTCCACTACATGTGTAATATTTCATTTAACATATAATGTTTACTCTGTATATTTATTTTAAAACATGCAATTTCTATACATAGCCTCTTTTTTAAACCTTAGGGAAAGGCACCCAGACTGAAGAAGCATGGCTCAGATAACAACATTAGCAGAAGGTGCCAACACAACCCCACACCAGGACTTAGGGCGTGGACAGCAGAATGGCCCTCTCAGTCAGAGTCTTCATATGGGGTAAAACCTACACAACCGTCTGTAGCAGCCTTGACTCTGTATCACACTTGACTCTGTACATCAGACAAAACAAACTCACCTTCTTCTCCTTCCTCACCGCTCAGAGTCAAAGGGTGAGATCTCCATCTTCCCACCCAAGGCAAACCCCTCCAGCAGGGCTGAGCTCATCTCTCCGCCTCTCTTCTGTCATTTTCCCACCATTCCTGCAGCTTCCGCCTTGCTTCCTCACTGCTTCCCCAAGCCTTTGACCCTATGTTTCCAGCTGCTGCCACTCCATCCCACTGTGATCTGCTTTTCTCTTCCACCATGTCACTAAAGTATCTGTCATCCAGAGTCACCAAGGCCCTCTAACTCTCAAAGCCAGGGATCCACTCTCAGTTCTTACCTCACCTAATCTTTGCAATATTGGACACCATCCTTATAAAAACTCCTCTTGTGAGTTCTGTCACATTTTCCCCTCTCGAGTTTCCTCCCTTTGGCTGCCAGGACCTTGGTCTCTTTCATAAGCTCTTGTTCTGCCATTCAGCCTGTGAATGCTAGTTTTCCTTCCTCGTCCATGTTTTCTCTTTACTCTCTTCTACTCAAGTAGCTGCAACAGTTACTTAACAACTAGCTATTGAACACCTACTCTATGCCAGGCTGTTTCCTCAGTCCTAGGGATGCAGCAGGGACAAGGCCTTGCCCTCATGAGCTTACATTCCAGTGAGGGGAGACTGACAGCAAGAGTTGAAAAAGCAGATCTGTAATATTTACATGATGATAAGTTCTATGGAGAAAAAAGGAGAGTAAGGGGAGAGGTAGTGCAAAAGGAGGGGCTGGGTTGTATTCGTGTTATAGCACCTGGTCAGGAAATCCTCACTGAAAAAGCAGCTCTGGGGCTGAGCCCCGAAGGGAGGGAGAACTGTGGCCTGTGTGGCTGCCTAGTAGAAGATCATCCCCTGCAGAGGCGAGGGCAAGTGCAAAGGCCCTGAGTCAGGAGTGTTTCAGTTGGGACATGATCAGTTTGAAAGGCCTATTTTACATTCAAATGGAAATGCCGACAAGTCAGTTGAATATCCCTATATAGCTATACTTATTTATCTCTATTTCCCATCGCTGGAATATAAGCTCCATGAGGACAAGGTCTTGTCATTGCTATATCCCTAGCACTGGCATTGAATGATGGGAATATTTAATAAACATTTGTTAAGTGAATGTTGGAGCTACTTAACCTCTGGGTCAGTATCAAAAGTTAAAACATAGGTATAATTGTAATCCCCAAAGAAGATGAAAGATAAAATAATTCAGAGAAAAATTTAGAAAATAGTGGCTAAAATTTTTCCAAATTTAATAAAAGACTTGAAATTATAGATTCAAGAAGCTTAGTAAACCCCAAGCAGGGTAAGTAAATTAACAAAACAAACAAACAAAATCTAGGCACATCATATTCAAACTACTAAGAGCAAAAGGTTCTTAAAAATACTTAGGGAGCACTATGTGCAAGTTACAGTTTTGGATACTGGAATTAAAAAAATGCACGTGATAGTGTTGTCCCTCTACTCACAGTCAATACATTTCTTAAATATCATACTTTTAAATATCAACTGATAATTACCTGGATGAACTACCTACCATACACGTCTGAAATGGAATTTATATTCTTTTCTCCAAAGTTGCTCCTCTTCTTTTTCTTTCTTCATTCTGGAATACAAAGCTCTTTTCAATTGAAGTGTAGTTAACATATGATACTATCTTAGTTTCAGGTATATAACATAGTGAGCTTTCACATTTATGCACCTTACAAAGTGATCACCATATTGTCTTTTTCAAGAAATTATGCCACCTGCCATTCTCCTTCAAGAGGGAAGCCTAGAGTCCCTCTGGGCTCATCCTTTCCTTCTTTCTCTACCTCAATGGGGCATCAACTTTATTACATCATTACATAGCTCAAACCCTTTCCCCCCTCACAGATGCTATCTTAGTTCAATCTTTTATCATGTATAGCCTGGAAGCCTCCTAAATTGTTATCTTGCTCTCTGAGCTGCCAGAATCATTATTTTATCATGTGACTTTGCAGTTCTTAATTTTCCAGTGGTTTTCCATCCCCTTTGAAGTAGTTTCTGTAGCTTAGCATGATCTAGAAGGTCCTTCAAGGTCTGGTCCCTGCTAACATCTCCAGCCTTAGTCATACCAAATCACTTGCAGGTTTCTGAATGAGCCATGGTATCATACCTCTGTGCCTTTGCCAATATATATATATTTTTTAAAGTAATAATTAATTAGATAAAAAAATATTGAATCCTATACAAGAAAGCGAAAGCTGAAAATCATACCACCAAATCTCCTGGGGGCTCCATTTCTCTTCTTTTAAAAAAAATCTTTTATTCCTGTGCTACCCAGAGAAGGGCCCATAGGGTGTTGTTTTTGGTTCCCACCTAACGTAAAGGGAAACTTTCACAGTGTCCGGAGCCCTTGATGTGCTGCAAATGAAGGAGGAGAATGTCCTCAAATTCCTTGCAGCAGGAACCCCTTTAGGTGGCACCAACCTTGACATCCAAAGGGAACAGCACACCTACAAAAGGACAAGTGATGACATCTACATCATAAATCTGAAGAGAACCTGGGAGAAGCTTCTGCTGGCTGCTCGTGCCATTGTTGCCATCGAAAACCCCACTGTTGTCACTGTAGTATCATTCAGGAACACTGGCCAGCGAGCTGTGCTGAAGTTTGCTGCTGCCGCCGGAGCCACTCCCATTGCTGCCGCTTCACTGCTGGCACCTTCGCTAACCGGATCCAGGCAGCCTTCCGGGAGCCGAGACTTCTGGTAGTTGCTGATCGCAGGGCTGACCACCAGCCTCTCACCAAGGCATCTCATGTTAACCTGCCTACCATTGCTGTGTAACACGCTCTCCTCTGGGCTCTGTGGACATTGCCATCCCTTCCAACAACAACGGGGCTCACTCAGTGCATCCTCTGTGGTAGATACTGGCCTGGGAAGTTCTGCGCATGCGTGCCGCCATCTCCCATGAACTTCCACGGGAGGCCATGCCCGATCTCTACTTCTACAGAGATCTTGAAGAGATTGAGAAGGAAGAGCACACCACTGCTGAAAAGGCTGTGACCAAGGAGGCATTTCAGGGTGCATGGACTGCGCCAGCTCCCTGGGTTCATTGCTGCTCAGCCTGAGGCCGCTGACTAGTCTGAAGGCGCAGGTGCCCTCTGGACCTATTCAGCAGTTTCCTGCTGAAGACCGGCGTGCCCGGCCTGCCACTGAAGACTGGTCTGCAGCCCCCACCGCGCAGGCCACTGAAAGGGTAGAAAGAGCCACTGAGTGGTCCTAAGCTGGTTTTCCACAAACTCTTAACAGAATAGAAATAAGGTTGACAGAAAATAAAGTTTCTAAAAGTAAAAAAAAAAAAAAAATTTTTTTTGAATTTATAGGAGTGACATTGGTTAATAAAATTATATAGGTTTCAGATGTACAATTCTATAATACATCTTCTATACATTGTATTATGTGTTTATTACCCCAAGTCAAGTCCTCTTCCATCATCATTTATCCCCCGTTTACCATTTTTTACCTCCCTGCACCCTTCTTTCCGCTCTGGTAATCACCATACTGTTGTCTATGTCTATGGGGCTGTTGTTTTGGGGGGTTTTTTGCTTAGTCCCTTCACCTTTTTCACCCAGCTCCACAACCCCTGCCCCTCTGATAGCTGTCAGTCTGTTTTCTATTTGTATGTCTGTTTCTATCTGTTTCTGTTTTGTATATTAGTTTATTTTCATTAGATTGTACGTATGAGTGAAATTATATGATGCTTCTCTTTCTTTGACTTATTTCACTTAACGTAATGCTCTCCAGGTCCATCCATGCTGTTGCAATGAGTAAGATTTCCTTCTCTTTTTTTGATGGCCAAGTTGTACTCCATTGTGTAAATGTACCACAGCTTTTTACCCACTCACCTACTGATGGGCACTTGCACTGTTTCCGAATCTTGGCGATTGTAAATAACACTGCAGTGAACATAGGTATACATATATTCTTTAGAACCAGTGTTTCTGATTTCCTCAGATATAGTCCCTGAAGTGGAATCTGGGTTATACGGCAGTTACATTTTTAATTTTTTGAGGTAAGTCCATACTTCTTTCCACAGTAGCTGTACCAGTCTGCATTCCCACCAGCAATGTACAAGGGTTCCTTTTCCTCTACATCCTTGCCAACACTTGTTGATTTATTGATGATAGCCATTCTGTCAGGTATGAGGTGATATCTCATTGTGGTTTTAATTTGCATTTTTCTGATGATTACTGATATTGAGCATCTTTTTACATGTCTATTGTCCATCTGTATATCTTCTTTGGAGAAGTGTCTATTGGGGGTCCTTTGCCCATTTTTTAATTGGACTGTATGGGGTTTTTTTTTTTTGGTGTGTGCATGTGTCGAGTTGTATAATTCTTTATACATTTTGGATGTTAACCCTTATCAGATGTGTCATTGGCAAATATGTACTCCCATTCAATGGGGTGTCTTTTCATTTTGTTGATGGTTTCCTTTGTTGTGCAAAAACTTTTTAGTCTGATGTATGCTTTGCCAATCTTGATCTTTGGATGTGTATCTGCGGAAGATTCTGCTCTCATTTTCCTGGCTAATCTGTACTCATCCTTGACTCCTCAGCTCAAGGATGATCTTTCCCTAGAAGTTTCCTGACTCCTTTCTCCAGGCGGAATCAGACATCCCCATGCTCCTCCCTTTGGATGTCATGGCAGCCTGTGCTTATGTACCTCCATTATACCTAGTGTTCCACTGTACTCTCATAGTTGATCTTCCTTTAGGGTCAGGTCTTAGACAAATATCTGTAGGTCTCCAGCATATGCCACATACCAGATGCTTGACGTTTCTTGAATGAGTGGCTGCCTGAATGAAATATTTTTTTGAATTGATTACCTATATGGATCCTATCCATCTCTTAGTCACTGAGATCTTGATAAACTCTTAAAGATAAAAATATCTAGGTGAGAAAGGCAGAAAATAACCAGGGGGGAAGGCTCAAGGAGAGGAATTTTGTCCTCAGGCTTTTAGGCATGAGATCTGAGGGTAGTGAGGCATACTGGGCTTACTTTCCCACCACAAGGGCTGAATGATTCGCTTCCTTAGGTGATCATCTCCTATGAGCATCAGAACACGGGTAGACCAGCTGGCTTAACCTGGGAGAGCAATCTTTTTCAGTGAAACTTTTTTTTGCACTCTTCCCAGCTATAGGTGATAGACTACTTATATTTGCTTTTTATACCACTTTTTATGGAATAGTTCTCATGCCCATCATTCATGGTCTTTGCTTCTAACCTATATTTAGTAGGCCCCCTTGTGATTCTATCTTGAAAGGGTTTAAACAATTCACTTGCCAAATCAGGGTGAAAATTTTTTCAAAATATTGTCTTTTGTTTTCAATAATTTTCAGCTTGTCAGCTTGTCCAATCCACCGTGGAGAGAAGACTTCAGAGTTGACACTAAGGAAATGATTCCCTCCGCCTTAGAGACCAACTCAGACCAGGAAAGATGGAACGACAGAAAGGTTTGGCTCTCCCAGCTGAACAGGTGTGAGTCACCTTTAACTTCGCAGGAAGGCCTCTGCCGTAGCATCACCCACACATCAGCTGCCCTCTTGCACAGGACTGCTCTTGGCTCTGTTCTGTCTTCCATCTTCCCAAGCTGGTTTGGCACCGGGCTGGGAACGAGGTGAGCAAGCTCTTACCTCTGCGCTCACTGGCTTATGCCGGCCCTCTCCTCTGCAGCCTGGTTTTTTCTTTCTCAGAACTCCCAGGCAAACACCAGCCTCTTACAGGGTTTATAGTATGACCCCCTACTTTAAAAGTATGCACATAATTTTTTATTGCTGAACATAATTACTACATTTGTACTCTGTAGATACCTCTTGATCTACCCAGAGTTCTCACCCTGAACCTACTTAATACATAACATAAGGAGGGCTCTTGAAACCTGGGAGAGGCAATATTCCACCCGAGTGTCCAACCAAGACCACACCTGGCAAGTATGTTGCCAATTCTCTTTCTATCTCTGATACACTCCTTTAGCATGAGGGAGACTCCTTAAGATTGACAATTTAGATGCAGCAGAAGTAGTAACAAAGAAGGTACACCAAAGAAGGAAAATAAGTTGTCAAGAACAATGAGTAATGGTAGAGTTTTTTTTTAAAATCAATACCTGTCCACATATTTCTATCCATGGGGTGCATCCATCAAAGTGAGTGGGCGACATTGGTCCCAGCCTGGCTGAGCCAGTGCTACATGACTCACTTTCTGTGCTATCAGCAAACCGCCAGCCTCTCTCCTGGGAGTTAACAGACTCACTGAAGGAAGCTCTGTTCTGAATCTATCACTAATTGAATCTTTAAATGTAATCCAACAACCAGCTAATACAAACTTCCTCCGCATTCTCCTGGTTGTTTCTAACCTTCCTCTTAATCACCTTTGCAGTCTGGCTAGATTTGATCAGGTTTATCTTAGTTTGCTTTGAAGAGGAATTAAATGCCTCCTTCTCAAAGATCACCCTACACAGGTGGCATAGAGCAGAGAGATGATCTCATAGGGTTTTTCCACTGAATGATTCTAATTTTTAAAAGATAAATATGTGAAAGCCCCAATCATTGTCTCTTAAAATCCCCTTTGTGCTCAAAGAGGAAGCTTAACCAATAGTTCCAGCAAAGTATCAGGAATATTAGATAGCTTGATTCACTGAGTCCTGGAAACAAACCTCAATTTCTCCAATCAAGTTCAAAATGAGAAAACTCTGAAGATGAGAAAACTTCCCATTCTCACGCACTAATGTGGCCACAAACCAGAGATCAGTTTGTCCTCTGACAAACATGACACATGAATTTGACAAGTGTTCCGTCTTATTCTAACCCGCTCATGCTGTGCCCTTCTGGCTGCATTGCTCTCCCGGGTTCCCCAATCAAGTCTTGTTTGTCCTTGGAGGTCCCTCTCTCACCCAGTAACCATCCCCAACCCGCTGGCTTAGAGGGAGATTTCCCTCCCCTGAACTCCTCTGGCACATATGTTAAATCTTTTCATTGGTCCCCAGGGTAGGGACCAAGCTGAAATCTTATTGGCACATCTATGGGGTGGGGGTACTTAGCTTACAGCACTGATGTGCAATGCAGGCTGGGCATCAGAATCACCCCTATCCAGGCCCCACAGCATGCCTCCTGAATCAGAATCACTACTTGGATGATTCTAACATCCCCGAGGATGAGAATTATGGTAAGAATCACATGAGCTAACATAGACAGCCACTTTTTAAAACTATAGACTTCAATTATAAATGCTAATTTTGGCTTGTAATGAATGCTAATACTGCCCCCTAACTCCACCCTTAGCCCCCTAGCTCCTACTCTCTTTCTTTCTAGCAGAACCTCCTTGTGTTCAGAGGCTCACCCTTCCCAACACGGTCCCCTTGCTTCAGGGGAAACTCACCCACCCCCAGTACGAGGTGAGCAACTGAGTGGTCTGAGGTTAAATCCATGATTCAGGATTGAAACTGACCTTTGAGAGGCCAGAAGAGTGCTGAAGGCTTCTGGGGAGGGTCTTCCTCTTGTAGGAAGCTTTACTCTTTCTCTTGCTGCTACCCTAGTTGTTGCTGGCAGCCACCTATGACCTTTCTCCCTCCCCTCTCTCCCCTTCCCAGAAGGAACAAATCTTAAGAAGAACTTGTGGGAAAAAAAATCTGGATCCTTAATGGTGGATCAGGCAAACCTGAGTTGACCTGAAGTTGGACTTTCACTTATGAGTACTAATAAATGCCTAATTGTTTAAGACAGTTCTATTACTTGTGGCTGAAATATCTTCTTCCCAGATGCACTTGTTTTTATTTCTTCAGTCCCAAGTATCACCTGGCAAAATGTTCTCTTTAGTAAACGTTCTATGAGCATTAGTTGAATGAATGAATGAACTCGTAGTCAAGGAGTACCCATAGATGCTCAGTACTAGAGATAAAGTAGTAACTAAGCAAAGTCCCCATCATCTTGGATTTTATATTCTGGTGAGAATAACACTGCATAACACTGCACTTGCGGGTCAGGTTAGCAGCTTCTCTAGAAAAATAAGCTTTATGTTTCTCCTTTTGCAGAAAGGAGATGGGTTCAACCAACATAAGTAGGCAGAATGGCGACACCTGTTCCAAAGGATCACTGCTTAGAAATTCACCTGATCACCAGAGTGACTTTCTGTAGTTAAAGGAAAAGGAAACAACAGGTGAGATCATGAAGAATATTTATCCCCAAATTTATGACTCAAAGGGAATACTACAGGGCTCTTAGTACCGTTTCTCAGCCCCAGAGCCTAAGACAGGTAATTGCAGAGGACCAAGTGGGGAGTAACAATCTGAAAGAGTTAGGAAAACTTGATTTTAATAAATGAATGGAATTTGGAGAAGTGAAAACCAGCGACATACTGAGTGTCTCTCTATGACTATGTATAAGGTAATCACAAGAGGTAGCAAACAGCTCATCTTAAGGTCTTCCCTCTGCATGAAAGTATTTCCTTAAAGATTGCCCTGTGCCAGCTTGAACTGGAAGATGGCCTTCCCTGGAGATATTTTGGTATAGGATAGAGTCATTTAAGACGGCCTTAGATGTGTTCTTTGTGCACGTGATGGGATGATCTCATTAGTTTCCCAGGGAAGTGAACACTAGTGAGAATGAGTAGACCCATCAATGAAGACTAAGGAAGGAATCACCTGGTGAGGGAAATGGCTGAGGTGAAAGACATATTTGGGTAGTAATAGGCCTAGTGATTCAGCCCGGGTGGTCAGAGTGCAAATTCAGCAAGTGAGATAGGAAGGAGCAGTCCAGAAAGATGAAGTAAGGGGCAAAATCAGGAAGGTTATGATGCAAAACAAAGGCAAACCCTCTAGACCTAGAGAGATGGGGCCTCATGGAGCACGGCTCAGGAACTTTGAAGCCTGACACCAGAGAAACAGGAGTCAAGGACATGGACTGTTAGGTGCTGAGGCCAGGCCTTAGTAACAAAACTCAGCACCAGCTGAGAGACAGGAGACTGACAAGCATGACCCGCACCACCACCACCCCCCGCCCCGCCCAGGGCAGCAGCTTTCACATAGGCTTGTGAGATGAGGTACATGGCCCGTACTGGGTAAATGTTCAGTGGGTGAATGAGCTCATCAGGCTGCCCTGGGAGATGGCAGCAGTCGGTTCGTCATTCTTAAGCTCTGAAATTTCAGGTTCTTCTGGAACTGGCAAAAACTTCAGTTCCCTGAGACAAAAAGGCAATCATGGCAGACATCTTCCCCCCACCCCCAGCCACTTTCACCTCTTTCCCTGGCGATAGCATTGCAGTTTTCTTTGGAAGGCTGCTCCCCTCTGCTCCCAAACTGTGTGACTCAGGTGATGCCAACCCCCTCCCAGTCACACTCTTTCATCTAGCAATGGGTGACTTCACTTGACTAATTAGCGTAGCCCATCCTTCTAGACACAGTGGTGGTTGGTTCAAGGATGGGCATGTGAGCCAGGCTGGTCCAGTGAAAGTCAGTTCTGAGATTTTTGCTGGAACTGCCAGGAAGAAGCAACTCTCTTTCTGCTGGGGTTGCTGAACTGTGCAATGCAGAATGTGAGCACAGAGGGCTGGCGCCGCTGCATGAGGGGGCGTGCCAGCCAGTGGGGCCAATCCAGAGGAAAGCAGAGCAAAGAGAGAGAGAGAGAGAAAAGGAGAAATTGAAAGGCAATAATTAATTCTGGTGATATAATTTGCGTGCCTCATACCGGCTGTGACTGAAGACAGGCTTCCTCCTGGCCTTTGGTTGCCGTTGCTAAACACGACCTGGATGAGGTTTCTAATACTTGCAATTTGGTGTCCTGAAATGATAAACAATGGAGGCCAAATTAGGAGAGATAACTTTGCTTTCCCATCTTCTCAGATGAGCTGATGAGATCCAGCTAGCCAACTTATATTTACGTAGTGTGATCTATTGCCAACTACAGCTGTAAGCACTGGGGATATAGCCATGAATAAAATAGAGTCCCTGCTCCCAAAGAACTGACATCTAGAAGGATGAGACAGCCATGAAACAAGTCAACAGAAAACACATGTTTTGCTATAAATAATAGATATCAAGAAGATTAAACAGGATCACAGGGAAGAGGGGCTGTTTTTAGTGAGAGAGGTATTACCTCAGAGGAGGAGGTGATAAATATTTGAGTCGAGGTCATAATGGCAAGAAGAGGCGGCTGCTCAGAGACTGGGGAGGAAGGCTCTCAGCAGGAGAAAGAGCAAGTGCAAAGGCCCTGCGCCAGGAGCGAGGCCGGCCTGTCTGGGCGACAGAGATAAGGCGAGCGTGGCTGGGGTGGGCTGAGAAGGAGGCAGCGCGGAGAAACAAGACTGGACGGGTAAGCTGGGGCAGGCCTCGCGACTTGTGAGACTTTGGGTTTTATTCTGAATGCAGTGGGCGCTCACTGGAGTGTTAACAGGTCCTGACTTATCTTTTATAAATGAAAACAGTGTTCCCCTTGTTGGGTGAAGGTCGGGCTAAAGGAAACAGGAGGGGGAAAAAAACCCTATTAGGAAATAATGAAACAGTACAGACAAGAGATGATGGAGGGACTGAACCACAGTTGAAGCAGTAGTGATGGAAATGAAGGAAGATGGCTGGATTTAGAATACATTTTGGAGGCAGAGTTAATGGGATGCACTGAGAGGCTAGAAGTGGAGTGTGAGGAAAAGAGACGGTTCACGCAAATGACTAAGTTATAGCCTGAGCAGCTAGATGGACAATAGTGCCATTTACAAACTTGAGAAAGCTGAGTTGGGCAGCAATCAGGGTAGGACAGTATTTATATTTCTGTCTCAGCTGTGTGAGACATAGCAGTAGAGATGTCAAGTGGGCAGATGGTTAGCCACACCTGGAGTTCAGGGGAGACATTTTTTTGAAGTATATTTTACTGATTATGCTATTACAGTTGTCCTGTTCCCCCCGCCCCCTTTATCCTCCTCGACCCTGCACCCTACCTCCCTCCAGCATTCACTCCCCTTAGTTCATGTCCATGAGTCATACATATAAGTTCTTTGACATCTCCATTTCCTATACTATTCTTAACTTACCCTTGTCTATTTTGTGCCTACCAATTATGCTTCTTAATCCCTGAACTTTTCCCCCATTCTCCCTAGTCCCCCTCTGCACTGATAACCCTCCATGTCATGTCCATTTCTGTGATTCTGTTCCTGTTGTAGTTGTTTGGTTAGTTTGCTTTTGTTTTTAGGTTCAGTTGTTGATAGTTGTTTGTTGTTATTTTACTGTTCATAGTATTGATCTTTTTCTTTTTCTTAGATAAATCCTTTTAACATTTCATATAATAAGGGCTTGGTGATGATGAACTCTTTTAACTTTACCTTATCTGGGAAGCACTTTATCTGCCCTTCCATTCTAAATGATAGCTTTGCTGGACAGAGTCATCTTGGATGTGGGTCCTTGCCTTTCATGACTTTGAATACTTCTTTCCAGCCTCAGGGGAGACATTTAGACTGGAGATACTTATTTGCAAGTCACAGGCATATGGATGGACTGGATGAGGTCACCCAGCTAGAGAAGAGGGATGGTCAAAAACAGAGCCCTGGGCTCTGCACCATTCAGAGAAGGGGAGAAAGAGCACAGGAGAATGAGGAAGGGCCAGTGAGGTAAGAAGAAAGCCAGACAAACATGACATCATGGAAGCCTAGACAAGTGCTTCAAGAACAAGGGGGTCAGCACCTAGGATGAGTGCTGCCCAGAGGTTGAATAAGATGAGGACAGAGAACCAGCCATTGACTTTGGCAAGATAACCCCAATAAGGGACCTTTCGGTGGCGGCATAAGAACCCAGGCACGTGGCAGTGCAATGAGGAGTGAGCCAGAGGAAAACACCCAGGCTGCAATCAACGGAAGCCTGGCGAGCAGGCCGCCAGAGGGCTAGACGCGTGGGCTGTATCGGACCCTGGTATGGAGACACTCTTTTTATTTTTTAGTTGAATATTTTTACAGTTTATTTGTTAGCTTCAATTTACATGTAATGAAATCTACTTAAGTGATGAGTTTTTTTATTGAGATAAATTTACATAATGTACAATTAACCATTTTAAAGGGAACAATTCAGTAGCATTTAGTGCATTCACAGTGTTGCCCAACCATTGTCCAAACATTTTCATAATTTCCAGGGGAGACCCTATGCTCTTCAACGGGCATGGGGCTTTTTTGGATGATAGGCTTTCTTAATGCACTCTCTTATCTAACACACTCCAAGAAAACAGATTTTTTTTTTAGGGCCAAATAGCTAAATGCCACAGAAAGCAGCTCTTTATTGAAAGAACATGAGCCAAGCCAAAGTAGCCTATTGTGTTAGAAGTCAGGATCATGGTTACCTTTGAAGAGAGGAGACTTTGTAGCGAATCGAAGGGGACCTTCCGGGATGCTGGAAATGCTCTATTTCTTGACCTGGATGGCGGTTATGTAAGTGTGTTCACTTAAAGACAGTTACTCAAGCTGCACATTTTTTTTATGTGTACACTTGTCCGTATATATGCTTCAATTAAAAAAAAATTTTTTTTTAAATAGCTAGGAATCAGGGGGCCTGGGCTCCAGTTCCAGCACTGAAGCTGTGTGATTGCAGGCAAACCACTTAACCTCTCTGGACCTCAAGTTCCACCACCTGTACACAGAGGGGATTGAGCCAGAGGCCCTCCCAGTTCCCTTCCATCCAACATGTTTCCACGTGAGGTTTCTTCCATTTGAAGTCAGGCCCTTGGCCTGCTGAAATTGGCCTGAACCCTCACTGACCTTGGCAGGTGGAGAGTCAGGACTTGTTACATCTTCCTCCTTTCAAAAACTAAGAGTTGCCGCTGACATCTCTGTGGTGCCACTTGTCACTGGCAAGGCAACTGTGAAGTTAATGATAGTGCAAATAAAAAGGTGCTAGTAATTAGGCGGCTGGATGTTCAAGCATTACTGTTATTTTAAAAAATTAATTAGCTGAATAAGAAAATGCCATTGAGACAAACATTGCTTTTTCTCTCTAGCTTGGTTCCAGGATAACGTGGTCAATTCCAGAAGGGGAAAATGTGTTTTTGATATACTGGAACCTAATACATGTTTTAAAACCTGCATAGGGAAAGATGGAGGCTTTTAATTTTTTAAACAAAGTTTTCTTAAGGGAGAAAACAGCTTCACATAATTACCTGTGATTTGGTACCTGCTGCTACCTTATTAGCAGACCCCTTGCTCTGGCAATGACCAAATCATTACCTCCTTTTAGAAGGCCTTTTGGTAACAAAAAAGCCTTCTAGGACACCTGGGGCCATGGATCTTTGTTCCTGTCTCTAGGATAAGACCTGGAGAGTCTATGAAACAAATCAATGAAGCAACAGAAATTTTTCCCTATATTTCTCTTGTTCATTGTTCAAAGGACCGCGTTTAGCTAAGCAGGTATACAATATGCAAGTGTTTGTTTAGAGCTCTCTTCGGAAGACAACCTGGGTCTGTGTCCTGCATTAACCAGGTAACTCTGGGCCAGTTACTGAAATTTGCTGAGACTTAGTTTCCTTATCCGTAAAAGGATGCTGTCAGTACACACCTCCGGGGGGTTGGGGGGCTGTGTATACATGTGTGAACACACACACACACACACACACACACACAAATTACCTTACATAATCCATGGAAAATGCTTTGCTTAGTGCCCGACATGTAACAGGCACTCAGTAAACATTAGCTGTTTTTGCTCTGGAAAGAAGAGGTAGTTCTTAGGCCAGTGAGGAAAGCAATGTGAGGCAGCAGAAAGTGGATCTGTTTTCCTTTTGTCTGTCCTTGGGAACCCCTGCATGCAAGGGCTTTTGCCCGCTGCGGTGTTCGCAAGACCCTCAGCAGGGCTTCTAGGCTGCTCTGTGCTTATCAGTTTTTAATCCCTGCTTGTGGCGCTTTTAGAACTACAAATAGCTCTGGAGAGGGAGTTAGAAGTTCTGACTCTTCCCCTGTTAGAGATGGTGACCACACCCCCTGCCGCCACAGCTGGTGACACAGGCTTTTAGCATAATGGAAGGCATTTGGGGATCTGTTTTCCTCTCGCGGCACAGAGGATTACTCACCTCACTCCTCTGTGTCACAAGGAAGGAGGGGGACACAATAAACTGCCAAGGATGAGTCAAGTTTCAGTAGAGCCTCTTTGCTCAGGAGGTATTGCTGCTTCTTATGCATTCCTGAGATTCAGGTTGCAAATCAAGTCCTGAACTCAGGCTCCGTTCCTCCTCCTTTTTTTGGGAAGGGTAGCAACTGGAACTGTATCTTCATCATATTCTTTCTAGACTAGAGAATGAGGGGAAGAGATTCCCTCAGAACTGGCTTCTTTTGGGCTTCTGGGAGTCTCGATCATGAACACAGGCTGCTTCTTGCTGCCTCAGCTCTCACCCTTCTGCCTTTGTCTTCCAGGAGTGGCCGCGGTCACAATGGTTTCTAGGCCGGCTCTAGATTAAAGATGAGTGTGGAGAAGTCCTCCTTCCCTGATCAGCACACTGCTCTGGTCGTCTCAGCAGGCGCTGCATCTAACTGCTGCTATGTTCATTTCAGTTAGGAGGCTGGTCAGTTCCCACATAAGTGTAAGTGTCTCCACCTGTGACCCTGACCTCCCCAGCAGTGCTCTTTTCTCAGGGTGGCATGGGGTCTTTCCCCAGAGGGTGTCAAGAGAGAGGAAAGCTAAAGAGAAGGAAGAGATGTGCTCATTTTTATGCTCATTTGGCATTTAGGCTAAAGGATTTTTCTTATAACACATTGGACTTGCACATATTTTCTTATTTCCATGGTACACAGCAATGGAAAGATCAGAAGGAAGGTAAATGATAGGGTCAAGTTCAGGATACAGGGCAGAACGTATGACATTGATGAATTAACCAGTCTTCTGTCTGGCATGAGTCATGTTTTGAGCATCTCCAAAGACCATAGAAAACAACATTGCAGAAAACATTGATCTTTAACAGAACCTGCATGCTTGAGCTCCGCAGTTCCCAATTTCGGCTGAGTGTTAGAATCAGAGGGAGCTTTCTGGTGATACAAATTCTGGGCCCTGTGCCAGGGAATTCTGAGTCCCTGGTCTCGGGTGGGACTCTTTGTTTTAGAAGTTCCCCCAGATGGTTCTGATGACTGGTCAGGTTGCGGAACTAAAAAGCTAGGGCACATTTTAAGGGGAAATTATCACGTATCATCTACCATCAATAAGGTAGTTCAATTCACTTCTACACCTTTTGTTGTGAAATGTACCACACCTACAGAAAAGCACACAAAGCAACACCCAGTGTCCACCTCCCAGCTGAGAAATACAACATTGCCAACAGATGCATTTTTTTTTTTGACAACTAAACAAAACCTTGGAAATTTCCCTATTTATAAGCCCTTGGAGCTATTCTGTTTCTCTAGCATCTGCATTGCGAGCCTTGAGTTTTTAGGTGTTTCTCTCACACTCTCTGGCTTTTTTCTGACTTCAGGAGCTAACTTTTCACCCTTCATAACCTTGCACTTGGATCTTGTAATTAACCAGGTGTCAGAACTTCTCTTCAAACCCCAACTCCTCCACTTTCCTGCAGAGTGATGGGTGGAGTTCCTTTCTATCTCTGGCCCTTAGAGTTCTCACCTATAGAACAAAAAGAATAACAACATCTACCTCATTGGATTTTGTCAGCGTTAAATTTATTGAGAAAACTCAGTATTACCTGGCAAGCTACAATTTTCCTATTAACTCTCGTTTTCACTCTGCTCCTTTCCGAAACGTCTCTTCCCAGAAATTATCCCCCCTCCCCGCTGCATCTGGGCCCCATGCCAGAGGCCTGTGTCATTTCCATCCACATAGAGACACATGCTCTTATCTCTTGCCTTAAAAGGAAACAAGCAAACAAACAAAATCCCTCCTCGACCCCACATCTCTCTCTTGCCATCACCTCGTTTTTTCTGCTTCCCTTCGTGGAAAAGGTTTGTAATTACCATCTCTGCTTATTCACTCTACATGGTTTCCTCTGTGCTCTGCAGTTGGCTTCTGTTGTCCCTAAGCCACTGAGACCACACTTGTCCCGATGACTGATAATGTCTGCATTGTTGCAGCCCAGTGATTCCTGCTGTGTTCTGAACTCAGGTGGCCTTTCAGCAGCATTTGACAGAGTTGACCACTCAGACAGTTGGAGGGAAAGCCTTCCAGGCAGAAGAAATGGCAAGTGCAAAGGCCCTGAGGTAGGAATATGCTTAGTGGGCTCAAGAAACAGAAGAAAAGGCTGGTGTGGCTAGAGCTCAAAGAAGGAGGGGTACGGGCTGAAAAGGCAGAGGGCTGCAGGGGCCTGATCATATGGCGCCCTGTCGACGGGAGTGAAGCCTCAACAGTGGGCCTGGCACCAAACGGGTGCCCAGTGTTAGCTGTTGTCATTGTTATGATGAAGAGCTTAACAGTTGCAAGTGTGAGAGAGGTGGGCACGGGGCTGAGAAAATCCCAGGCTTTGAAGAGCTTTCCTTCTAGTCAAGGGTCTTATATCTGTTACATAGGTAACTAGGCAAGAGTCTGTGAGCCGATGTCTTGATGGTCAGTTTGTTGTCATTGCCCTTCCCCCACCCTTACACAATTTTTTGGTGAAATGTGCCCCAACCCATGATTCTCTCTGGATATTTAAGGGTTAGTTTCTCACTTGAAAGGGAGCAAAAGCAAGCTGTGAGTCCCAGTGAGGGAAGAGATGACTAAGAAGATACCAACCATGAGATCACAGTTTGGGCTGGGGACAGAGACCAGCCCTGGTGTCCTCTCTGCTCTTCCAGATTCCTCAGAGTAATCCCTTCCACATAAATAATAGCTGGCCTCTGCTGCCTCGCTTGTGCTGAGCTGCGCACCACACGAAAGGATGCAGACTTCGGGAGCAGCCCTTCGGGTTCCTAATGCAATGCGTGTGACCTACCGTAGGTGTGTTTTTATTCTCTTTGCCACTCACCTCCTTACCACAGGCACACCTGCAGGCATGTGCACACACACACACTCCCAACATATATACATACTTAACATACGCAGTCAACACAGAGACACTTAATACACATAGACATTCAGCACACTCAGCCTATACAACCTAGAAACACCCCCAACACACGTAATATATACCCAGCAGACACACAACCTCAGTCCCCACAAAGACTCAGCACACTACCCAACAGATACACATGGGCAATGCACACCCACCCACTCAACGCACACACACTGAGTACCCACACATTCAACACTCAAGCCAAAACATTCACGCACAATCCAAGCATTCATGATGCAAGTGGACTATGAGATACTTCCCATTTCTTTACCTTTTTTGCCCAGCAAAATGAAAGTGGGACAGTGTGGAAAACTGAAGTGAGTCAGGAAAGATTCAGCACTTTCAACGATAATTTTATGCCACGTATTGGCTAGATCAGAGTTGGGAGGAAAGAGTGGGAAGAAGGAGCATGTGATTCTTGCACATGCAGACACAGCTGGCGTAGTGCATTCTCTTCTCCGGGCTCTGCCTGTCCGCCTGTTTCTGTCTCCGTCTCTGTCTCTAATCATGGGAAAGTTGGCCCAGAAGAGCGACCCACTTAGAACTGAGCTCCACAAAAAGTTAATGTGCACCGTGGCCTTTCAAGGAGATCTGTTTAAAATAGGCCACACTGAGTTTATTCCCCCAAAGCTCGAAAGTTTAGAGGATACCCCAGTTATCATAGGGGCAAATTAATTGACATTGGATGATATGAAACCAAAACTTTAGTGGAGAATGCCATGAACAAGTGGAATAGAGTATCCTGTCACATCTAAAATTAATTTGCTTTCATTTCCCAGCTCTGATGCTAGCAGACTTCTTCCTCAAAATGATAAACCCATAGAGCATTCTGACTGGTGGCATGTAAATGAGTAAGATCACTTTGTTCCCTGTTTTTTGATTCTGGTAGACCATTCATATGGCAAGAAATATGCTAGGGAAGAATGTATTCCATTCTTAATCGGGTTGTTTTCAGACTTTTCTGCTTGAGGACATTTTGTCATTACACTAGTTTTTGTTCCTCTTTTTCATGTCTGGTAGTTTGAAAAATTTTTTTTTTCTGGCATGCTCCATTTTCAGCCTTCCAGGCCGGTGTGATATCTTTATCTTCTCCACTTTAGATTCTACAGCACCTGTCGAGTGTCTAAATGTGTCTGGCTCCACACAGGTGCTTCACTTAAAGAAAACCTAGCAGAGAATTAAAAGTCAAAGTCGGAGAGATTTCCTGGACAATTGTCCTAGCACTTTTTTGATATTTTATTTCTAACTTATAGTAATAATCTTATTTTAGAACATATCGGTATGTCATTGATGGAAATGGGGGGGAGAAAACAGTTCATCGCCCACATATCATTTGAGAAGCAATGATACATATAGACAACGTTAAAAATCACGAAATTATATTCTTGGAAAGGCATGCAAAGGATGAAAAAGCAAGCCATGGAATGGGGGGGAAATGTTTGCAGCACAGTAATTATTAAGGGAGTTATAAGATTAGCTCAGAGCCTTGCATGGTGGCTCCACATTGAAATGGATATATATTTTATAGTCGTTACTTGTATTTCTTTTTTTAATTTGTTAATTTTGTTTAAACATATAAAATAGGTAAGTCACATTGCATAAAATGCAAAAGGTAAAAAGGGGGGTACATGGTGCAAAAAAAGTGTCTTTTGCTTTGTCCGCGTCTCCAGCCTCCTAGGCCCCTTCTCTAGAGGCAACACATCACCAGTCTCCGCCAGAGACAGCCTATGCACATAGAATATTGCATGTATATACATAGCCTTGCTGTTTTTTTAAAAACCTCAAATAATAGCACATGACATACAACGTTTGCCTCGTCACTTGATATTTCTTGGAAATTGCACATTTAGTTCTGCCTTGTTAAAGGCTTCATACCCCTCCACTATGCAGAGGTTCCAATGGCTGGACACTGGGATTTTTCCCCTAATTTTTGTCTATTAAAAGTGAGGCTGCTGTGAATAAGGACCTCTGTGTTTCAACGTCCTTCTCTAGACTCAGTTTCCGTGAGTAGTTATTAAAATGTTTAATGTTTCATTTCAAGGGAAGAGGATGTGGCAAGGTGGGGTCTTCAGTGGGCCTGCAGGGAAATCAGGGCCCTGCCGTCTGCCGGCACATCCCCTTGGGAGAGCCACTTGTCACATGGAGATGATGTGGGAAGACTCCCACGAGAATGGTCTGGATGAAATGCAGTAACACATTGGTCAAGGTGCTTTAAGAAGTTGAAAACATTACACAGATATAATAAGGTGTAACTATAAACTAATGGAGTAGATACTCCCGGAATCATCTACTGGAACCAGTCACATTGCTTTATGTTTGGGGTAGATGGTGTCCAGAATTTTGAGAACACCTAATTCAGACTTAATCAGGGAAGAACTAGTAATTTATTTTCTGTTGTAGAAGTTCACGGTGTAGGGCTGGCTTTAGGCGACGCTAGATTTAAATGCTCAAATGATGCCATCAGGCTTCAGTTTCTCTCTCTCTCTCGGCTCCATCTTGTAATGTACGGTAGTCACTTTTATTTGCGGGCAATACGCTCCGCCATGTCTGAAACTGCAGTAGCACCAAACCCTATATACACTATGTTTTTTCTTATACATACATGCCTGTGATAAAGTTTAAGTTATAAATCAGGTACGCTAAGACACAAACAACAGTAACTACTGAGAGACTAAAACAATTACAGCAATATACGGTAATACGAGCTATGTGAGTGTGGAGTCTCTCTGATAAACGGCCTGGTAACTCAGAGGGCTGCTAAGTGACTAACGGGCAGGTACCGTACGCAGCCGGGGTACACCAGACAAAGCGGTGATTCGTGTCCCAACCAGGACAGCGTAGGAAGGCCCAAGATTTCATCACACAACGCAGAATGGCATGCAACTTAAAGCTTATGAATTGTTTATTTCTGGAATTTTCCATGTAATATTTTCAGACCACCGTCGATCATGGAAAACTGTAACTGTGGAAAGCGAAACCATGGATAAAGCAGGACTCCTGTATTAGCTCCGTTCTCATTTGTCTCCAAATGGCCGTAACAGTCCAAGCCTCATGGCCCCCTGGGCTTTTGTACAGCAGGAAAGGGAAAGAATCTTCTTCCCTAGGAGCCAAAACCAAAGTCCTGTTTTGAGGCTCCTTGACTCCAATTGGCCAGTCTTCAGTCAGGTGATCATCCCTGAGCCAACCAGAGAATGTGATTCTCTAGTCGTCCCAATCTTTTCTGGGACTCAAGGCAAAATCAACTCCATTGGAATCCTGTGGACTGAGAGGAAAAGAGTAGATATATGAACATAAACCTAATGCTCATCTGGCATTAAGTTAAATGGACATTTTCACTACATTTGGGGATTTACTCTCCATGAGCCTGTCATTTCAAAATTCTGGCTCAGACAACTGAGTTCCCTTCAAGGAATAGCTCCGCTTTCTGTTCTAGGGGGTGGTAGATAAAAGTAATTCCATGCATGTTGTGGCAAGAGAAATGTTTACATATTGCAATGGCCTTTAAAAATGTCTCTTCCTTTGAGACAGAAGAAAACTGTTCCTCCTGTCAAGTAAAGAGGTTTGCCCTTTAAAGAACTAGCAAAATGATTTTAGTTTTTAATCAGAGTTGCAGGGGAAGCAAACACATGAAGAGTAAGCATCCTTTCTCTGCACAGCTGAGCAGAGATCATGTGCAGGAAACACTTCCATACACGGAAAGATGTTTAAATCAGAGTGAAGAGGACAATAGCAATTGTTTTTTTGATCCAATGTGTGATTGCTTTTAAGATAAGCTCAGTAATGCATTTATGGTCACAACGAGGAAGTGGAGGAGGTCCTCAGATAAGCTCCCTCGCCTTCAAGTTTTGAAAGAACCAATTATGGGATGCAAATGACCCAAAGTTATGCTAGGAAATTAACCCTGAAATAATCAATGAGCAGGTCAGTTCTCTGATCTTATTTTCTCAGCTTTCTGCATCTGTTTCAGCTTCTTTCTGCATCTTTCTTCTGGTTATTTTCTCAGCTCCACTCCATCCTCAAACCTTCGTGTCATGGGAGCCTATCCGTCTCACTGAGCTGAGGAGAACCCAGCAGTGTTGGCAATCAGTGGACAGGCCCTTTTCCCATCTCACCATTCAGATAAGTCAGCAGTTACCACCCTGCCCTTGACTCTGCTTTTGGAGAGAATGGGGTGACTCTAGGAACAGGTGAGTTCCAATACACAAGCTGGAGAGGGCCCGAGGGGCATGATGGGGAGCTGACTCCCTGACAGTTTCAGGGGGGAAACAAGACCCAAGGGACTCCTTTGCTCTTTCTCTGGTTCTGTGGTCCAGCAGTTCCCACATTTTTTGTGTCCAGGCAAATTATTCCCCAACAATTAAATACCCAAACCTGTGTTGACCCCCAGATTTTGCCTTGTTTGATCAGTAACAAGTTTTAACATGTTTTAAATTTAATACCTGTGGGTACAGTGTGTACACACACACACACACACACACACACACACACACCCATCTTTCAGTTTTCCATAATCCCCACCACTCCCTATTGCTTTCACATACCTGGTCCATTACACCTTCCACTGGTGGCTTCGCTTTGATCTCCTGATTCCCTCGCTTCTTTCTCTTTCTCTGAAGTACATAGCCTCGAGGGATGACTCTCCGTCTTGACTGTGAGCCCTCCTCCATGCCTCCACTGCTCCCCTGGGCCCCAGCGGGCCCCACCCTTCACATCTACCTTCCATGACTTCCCACAGACCGTGCCCCCTCAGAGTCTGCACACATCCAGGCCCCTCTTCGTGCCATGCCCTCCACCCCCTCCTCATTATTTCATATGCAGCCTCCAGAGCTCCACCCAAATGGCACTTCCTCAAGAAAGCCCTCCCTGACTGCCCCAGACTGGGCTGGATTCCCCCACATGCTCAGAAAACCCTACACTTCTGCTTCATAGCATTTATTTGATCGTCTCGCAATAATCACCTACAAAATTGGCTATTAACTGATGCCTGCCTTCCTCCCACCTCCCGCCACCCATGACCTCCACCGTCTCCCAAACGTGAACTCAAGGAGGGCAGTTACTGTTTGCCTTGTTCATAGTTGGACCTCCAGCTCCTGGCACAGTTGGGGGGCTCATTACCTATTGATGAGTGAGTAAGCGAATGGAAGGATGGTTAGGATGTCATCAGACTGAGAGGGCAGGGAGGAGAATTTCAGGGGAAAGACAGCATGAACAAAGGGCCCAAAATATCACAGCATGGAGCTGATGACGGTACCAGGCTAAACCTAGTTCACTCATAAATTCCAGCCTTCCTGAGTGAGCCGCATGTCCCGAAGGCATCTCAGTGAACCAGAGGCTGCCATTCCGTCATTCTTTCCCTCACCACTGCGTCCCAAGTGCCACCATGTGTAGGCAGAAGAGGGTTTCCGGCTTCTGTGGGCCCTTTTCTATGTTCCCAGAAAGCCTTTTTTGCCCTCCCTTAGATAAGCTTTTCTCACCTAACCCACTCTCTTTAAACTTCTTACTCCATTTCTTCTTGAAATAAAGGTCATTTGCCGAGCCCTTCCTCAGTTTCTCTTTTTTCCACCTCAGCTCTGGCCCCTCAGCAGCACCTACACTTCATGGGGTAGGAAGAACAGTCTGCCCAGGACAAGTTTTCCTAAACATTTGCGGTTTTACTCGAGCTGTTTTTATTTGAGTTTTAAGTGGATCCATTGATTTTTCTGATCCATTCAGGAGCTTTGCTCTTATTAAATAAAAAAGGGATGTGCCAAGAAAGACCAAGCTGAAGCCCACTCCACTGGCGAAAATCACCTTTAAGGAGGACACACCACTTTTCGGAGGCCTGGCGAAGTAATGGAGGGGAGTGAGTCTGGGCACAGGCGCTCAGGTGCTGAGCCAGCTCTGACTGTAACCCCTGATGGGTGGCCCTGCACAGCAGTGGCCCTTTCTGCACTAGGAGGGACTTGGTCAGGGTCTGGATCTCAAGTCCCTCTCTAACTCTGATGACTCACCTGGGTCCCCAAGCTCAGGGTCAGTGGATGTCATGCTTTCTCCCTGCACTGAAACCGAGGAAAACCCCAGAGTGGGGGTCACCATGTGGCTGTCTCAGTGACCTTACCTGAGGCCCTGGACAACCATCGTGCCAGTCTGGGCAGCGGGTGTACTTTGGGGTCCAATTTACAGGAATGGAAGGAGGTTGGAGAAGTGCCTCTTTCTGTGACCTGTGAAGACTCTAAATGAGCCAGTCTTTCAATTCCACCCACTGGGCCTGTGACTCAGAAGTCAGCCCTCATGGTTGGTGTAATGGATTACGTGTTTGTGAAAATTCATGTTGAAGTTCTAACCCTCAAAATGATCGTTTTAGGAGGTGGGGTTTTGGCAAGGAAATTAAGTTGTGAGGGTGGAACCCTCATGAATGGGATTAGTGGCCTTATAAAAGAGGCCCTGGAGAACCAGCTCACAGTCTGTCTGCCAAATGAGGATACAAGGGGAAGGTAGTCATCTGCAGCCTGGAAGAGGGTCTTCACCAGATTCCAACCACGTTGGCACCCTGACCTCAGACTTCCAGCCTCCAGAACTGTGAGAATTAAATGTGTGTTGTTTAGGTCACCAAGCCCATGGCAATTTGTTTGAGTAGCCTGAACGAACACAACTGGGTTGGAATAGGGGTTCTCTGCACACGTGGGGTCTTCCCTATAGTCCCTTTAGAGTCCCCCACATTCTTTCCCCTCCTCTAGCTCTTGCCACCACTGACTGGAATATGCTGAACAAAAATGGGGTCAATTAGAAGGTATTTGCCCCCTCCTGGGGAGTATATCATAGTGGAACATAAGAAATTCCTGAAAGAGTCACTGGCTTGGGGACACTTATGGCCTGGACAGTTAAGAATAAAGCAGCAGGTTAATGCATTGCAGGACCAGAACAAGTGGGAACCATTCATCTCAGGGCCCCAAGAAGCAATGGCAACCCTCAAGCTTGGTATTGGTCATCAGGAGGAGATACGGGGTGGGGTGGGGTCGGGGAGGATATAAGACAGGGGCTCAGGACTCCATATGCTAGGTCACACACATAAGCACTACCACCAAGTCCTGCTGCCGTGCCTAATGAGGTTTATAGCACCAAGCATGACTGGTCTTCTGGCTCCAGGTTTGACCCATCCAGAGCCTTCCACTCTTCCTGAATGCCTTTCATTGGCTTTTTCCTGCTCAGGAAATTTTATAAGTCTCTTGTTCTCTAAAGCAAAACAAACATGACCTCTCCTGCCAGGCCAGTGCACAAGGCTGTCCCAGTCTTCCATGATAGACTCGCCCCAGCCCTTTTCTACTTCTCCCCTCCATAAGACATCTGGGGGAGGGCAGTGAGGCACACAGCTCCAAGCCCACCCACTCCTTTTTCTCTAGTCCTTGCTTCCTGAAGCCTCCCCAGGCTACCTGGTCCCCCTGAGTTCTGCTGTGGAAATGAAGTGCTAAACCTAGTTCTAATCCACTGGTTTATATGCTGTCTGGGGGCAATGACCGTTCCTATGTTGTTTAACAATGTATAACCACCATCACCTAGGGCAGTAGCTGGCACATAGTAGGGGCTCAACACACATTAGCTTACTTCATTCCATTTTTTGAATTGTCTTGTTTCATATATGCAGTTGGGTTGCCCCAAGTGGACTGCAAGCTCTTCAAAGCTTAACCCTGGTTCTATAACAGGTATTTGTAAAATTGTTGTCTATTGATTAAAGTGGCCAGCAGAGCCCAGTGAGAGTAGTTGCTGCGTAGGGTTGGGTAAGATGGAGTACCTTTGCTGATGCTTTTATTACAGGAATGTAATTTGACAAAACAAATCAAGAATCTTAAAACCGTCCCCATCCCTTGATTTGGGAATAGGACTTCTATAAATCCAAACTAAGGAAAGTAACTGACATATCATCAGTGTCAATAAAACGAGAGTGGCTACAAATTACTAAGCATTTATATGTGCCAAACACTCTGCTGCTGGCCAGTTTACACATATTCTTTCATAGGATCCTGCAAGTGATCCCATAAGTACTATGATCCTGCTTTTACAAATGAGAAAACCGAGGCTCAGAAAAGTTTACCTAAGCTGACTATGGTCACATTTCTGATAAATGGAAGAGCCAGGATTTGAATTGGGAATATCTGACTCTCAAACCCATGCCTTGCATCCTTATTATGACAGTGGAACAATCTAAATGTCTATCTAGCAAGAGGACATAAACTGAGTTAATTATGATATATCTACAATATTGACTATTACTAACCATAAAAATAATGTTTTTGGAGGACTGTTCAATGACATAGGAAATACTTCATATATAAAGTTAAGTGAAGATAATAAGATACTAGAGTGAATTTAATGGTGGCCCCTAAAAGCTACGTCTTTGTCTAAATCCTTGCGGTCTGTGGATGTGACCTTATTTGGAAAGGGGTCATTGTAGATGTAACTAAGAATCTTGACATAATATCATCCTGGAATACCCAGGCAGGCTCTAAGTCAAATGACAAGCATCTTTATGACAGACAGGAGAAGACACAAGGAAGCGTAAAAGACAATGTGAAGGTGAAGGCAAAGATCGGGGCTCTGTAGCTACAAGCCAAGGAGTGCCAGCGACCATGAGAAGTTAAAAGAGGCAAAAAACAGATTCTTCTCTGCGACTTCGGTAGGGAGCGCATCCCCATTGACACCTTGATTTCAGACTTTTGGCCTCCGGGGCTGCATGTGAATAAATTTCTGTTGCTTTAAGCCAACAAGTTTGTGGTGATTTGTTGCATCAGCCGCAAGAAACTAATGCAGATTTCTCAACATAAATGCCCAACCTACAACTCAAGTTGACAAGGATTCTCTAGATTCTGCCTCAGGGGTTGGCAAATTCTGGCCTAAATCAGACCATCATCCTGTTCCCAAATAATGTTTTATTGGAACACGGCCTTGCTCGCTCATTTTCATACTGTCTATGGATGTTTTCAAGCTATAACAGCAGAGCTGAATGGTTGTGACAGGAGCTGTGTAACCTGTGAAGTCTGAAATATTTACTATTTGACCCTTTGCAGAAGAAGCTTGCCAACTGCTGCAGTAGATGAGTCCATGTGTGTGGAAGGAGCTTGTGGGGGTAGAGGGTAAATGCCTACAATATAAAGAAATCGTTTCTGGTCAAAAGTAACATTTAACTCCTTGGGGTAACTATCTTTCTAGTCTTACTAATAATAGCAAAGGCTTATATGGTACCTACTATGTGCCAGGCAGTAATTTAACTGCTTGATACACAACAACTATTTATGATTCGTATCATCCCCATTTTATAGATGAGAAACAGGAACAGAGAGATCAAGTAGCATGCCCAAGCTTGCACAGCTAACCAGTGGCAGAGCCAGTGTTCAGAGCAGTGCACACACCAGAGGCAGTGTACGGAACCACCTCCACAATGTCTGCACACCCTCAGGAATTCCAAGCATTCATTCATTCATGTGACAAGAATGCACAGAGCCCTGCTGTGATGCCAGCCCGGTGCTAGATCCTACACCAAGAGCCAACTGTTTCTGCTCAGGCATTTTCCCGACAGCCCAACACACCCTGCCACTCACCTGGGAGCAGAAACACTATGTGCAGAATGGTGAATGTCTTTTGATACACTGGCTTTGGGAGGTTAGGAAAGCTATGACAGAGCAAATGCAAGGGTTCTTCCAGAACAGAGACAAAGTGCTGAAGCCATGAGGCAGTGATCAAAAGCAGAGTCACCAGGTGAGTAAGGAAGGGAGGGAGGCCGTGGGGCCCTGTGGTAACGCCCTGTCACTCTAGCTTTGAAGATGTTTCACATCCACGGAGGCTGCAGGATTCTGCTGAAAAGCCACATCATGATTAACTGAAGAGGATAAGAATGACGGGCAAGTCAGTGGGCTCTGGCATTGCACCCCCACCCCAGCAGCACCAATCAGCTTTGTTCAGCTGCCCAAGCATCCTAGGGTGGCTTATTTCTCATCCCCTGCAAAGGCGATTGGTACAAGAGAATAAGTATCTGGCATCTTATCGGGAGACACAAAATTTCCCACTGAGTATTTCATTTGAGGTCTGGGGAAAGAAGGGCCCACTCTGCTGGAGTATGTCTAAAAGGAAACAAGGCCTCACTGGAGCAGGCATCCACTTGCGAAGGTGAATTCACCTGTCCCTGACCTCTTGCCACTCCATCCCCAGCTGCTGGGAAGTTGGGAGAGGGAAAGAAACTGCCTGCAGCCAGTATCAGCTCTCTCCACCCACAGCCCCTGTTCTCCAGACAGCGAGCCTAGGAGGAGAAAAACAGGTTGTACCTCAGTGCTTCTCAGCCACACAAATCCTCCCCCTCCCACCTCACCAACTCAAGGCTGAAAAGAAGCAGAATTGATGGAGGCTCCCTGGCTCTTGGGAGGATCGCACACAGTCATGGGGTAGTGGGTGTCGAGTTGAAAAAAAAAAAAGAAGAAGAAGAAAGGAAAACACACTCTACCCAAAATTAAACGGAATGAAAGAAAAGCACCCGGTCTGAGCAAGTCTGCCCTCTCAAGGCAGCACCATTATCTGCAGGCAGGCGGCTCGGAGAGCCGGGGCGGGGCCTGTTCCTGAGCAGCTTAACTATTCCCAATGCTGCAGCCCTCGGGGGCATCTACCCCTGCCATCTGCCTCTGCAGGTGACCTCAGCTGGCAGCCCGGGCAGAACTGCTGGTGAGCTGGCCGGCGGCGTGGGGGAATTGGGAGATCCTCCCAGCTCCAAGAGGCGGGCTCTAGAGAAAAGGGCTGAGCACCAGAACCCACCTCAAGGACACCCAGAGCCTGACTTGTACCTCCGCACCACGGAGCCTGCTTGGCTGGTGCTCCTGTTCCGAGGGGCTGGGCACCTTTCCCCAACGGCCACCTGCTCACGTTCCCTTTGTGCCTAGAGCTAAAGGCTTAAGCAAGCTCCCAGCTGCAGGCAGGCCTGGCCAGGATTTCAGGAATGAGCTGGCCAACAGGCATTTGTTTGTTCCAGGTGCCTGGTCCAAACCAGCAAATGCTACCATTTATTTAAATCAGTCAGTGACTGTGGAGAGTCTCCATATGCCACTCAGGGGCCCAGAGGCACCGAGGGCCCAGCCCCTGCTTACACAACACAGAATGTCTAGTTGAGGGACATGAACCCAAAACAGTTAAATACAAAACCGTAAATGATACTATGTGCTCTGAAAGAGAAGAACCAGGTGCTGAGATGGGGGGTACCAGGGCCCTGAGTTAGTTGAGGGCTCAAAGGGACTGTGGAGGCAGCTGTGCAGCCTTGTGGTGGGTGGACTGCTGAGGCTGGGGGAGGGGCACGCTGTGTAGTCGGAAGAAACCACACCTGCAAGCATGTGGCTTAGGCCACCAAGAGGCCACCAATCACCCAAGTTGGGTGCAAGGGAGAGAGTGACATGAGAAGAGGCCAGGAGCTCAGTCATGGCCCAATCTGATGAGACCCTTCCTGGGCTTCCCCGGGGTTCAGGTCGCCAGATACCGAACAGAGCAGCCCCAAGTTCTTTGCTTTCTCTCTCTCTTTCTCTTTTTTATTTCTTCTTGCATTTAAACCCAGAACCTGCAGCCTTTTTAAAATTCTCCTGTCTGTCTTTCTACTTCAATGCCATCGTTTGCCCTCTCTGAGCTATTCTGGGAAAAGTACATGTCTATGAAAGAAACCATGAAGACTTGGGAAAGACCTTTGAGGGGCCCTAATTTGGGGACTCCTTCCCTGGAGACCCCACTCTCTGTCCAGTGCTGACGGCAAGGCTGTTACAGTGCAGCAGGAGAGGCAGCCAGGGGCTCAGTTCCAGTCCTGACTCTGCTCCCAGCTGACTGTGAGATCTTGAGCAACTCACTCACCCTTTAGAGTGTTTGTTGCCTCATCTGGGAAATAAACGGATCACACTAGATCAAGGGGTCCCTACCTTGGCTCCTTTGGTAGGTTTTAAAAGGGTCCAAGAATCCCCAGAATTGTACACATAATTTAGTGGACATGAGGGTTATACATTTTCTGGGGAGAGTCCACAGCTCTCATTCAATTCTCAGATGGGACCAGGACCCTGAAAAGGATTACGAACCCCCACCCTGGGTGATGTCTCCCAGACCACAGCTTTCACAATTGTCAGACTGTTGACTCTGAAGTCTTTTCAGAGGTGCACTTACTGTAAAATGAAGAGACATGAGCTTCCTGGCCCCTGTGAGAGCAGGGGGATGCCGGGAGTGCTGGAAGCAGGGGAGGGAAGTCAGGTTGCAAACAGGATGCGTTTCTACGTGTGCACATTTTGGGTAAACTGGCTGAAGAGATCTCTGAAGAAACGTACCTGAGCTGCTGGCCTCAACAAAAATTGCTGTGATTCCCTCAGTCTGAATATTCACTTTGCATTTCATCTTGTTTTCATAATGTGCTTTTTATTATTAAGGAAAAACTCCACACGGCAAGTGTTTGGATTTGTTCTTGGGTCTAGAATATAACCAAGGCTAAGATGACCCAGGGGCAGAGCCACTGGCCAGGCTGGTGGCAGACAGGTTGGGGGTTGAGGGGGCTGTCCCACACTCAGGTGCTGACCCCGTTGGCCAGTTCCCTTCTCACTTGGCAACTTAGCCATCCTGAACCTTCCCTTCCCTCCCCTTCCCTTTTCCCTTTTCCCTTTACTGTGGATTCCAGGGAGTGTGTCGGAAATGATCTGAATGAGGGGCCAAGCTCCCTGGGACAATGGCCCGGTATTTTTAATATGGGAGTGGCGTCTGCTGTGACTCAACCCTGCACCAGCCCGGGGACGATAACACCTCCTTCAGCGTGGCCACTGTGTTTCGGTTCAGGCAGCCCAGCTGTGTTCTGCATGACCGAATTGGACACCTCTCACTTCCTCTGTGAACGGAACTTGGTATTTGGATGACGCGCAGGCGAGTTGGTTGCGCAAAACAGCACATCTCCACCTTTGACCTCCCTCCCCAGCCCCCCCCCCCATAAGCCTAAAAAAGAGAAGAAACAGGAACAAAAGTAACTCCTGAAAGGAGCTGGGCTTCAAACAAGCGAAGACTTTTATCGAGTCACAAGTGCCGCCATTGGGACTGGGGAGAGATCATGGAGTGTGCTCCTGAGACCTATTGAAATCTCAGGTCAACGTCTTCCCAGCTGTGTGGCCAGTACCCAGCAGGCACCTCCTCCTGGAGTGGCCAGAAGTAGCTGATGGTATGGTGTAGCCACTGGCCCTACCGGAGACCTCTGTCCAGCACCGTCTCCCATCCCAAATGCAGGGTGGGTACAAGCTTCCGGCCATTCCCGGAGTGACCACACCCTCCAAGTCCAAGCGAAGCCCAGTCTCCATGTGAGTCACAAGAGTCCCAGCTCCCCACCTTTACAAGACACACAGGGCACAGATGTTTGGCCTCTGGACCTGCCCATTTCCTCCCTGCTTCCAGATTCAGCAGCAAGACCATGCCACATGGATGAACAAATCCTCCAGGCATGATGCTCCTTTAAGGTTTTTGAGTGAGTTGAATAAAATAAGCAAATAAATGAAAATATCTACAAGTCACGTGAGGCAGCGTTGGTCAGAAACGTCTTACGATGCAGAGGGGTTTCTGTGGGGGCCTGACTCACACCGCACTGACTATAAGTCTCCTCCCACAAGCCTGGTTTGTCTGAAGATCAGAGAAGATGAACCGGCAGCGAAAGTCACAGTACAGGAATTGGGCAAGTCCCTGATGCTCTTGGGGGGCCTCACTTTTTGTGACTTTAACGCCCACATCAGAGAAGTGTTTGGAGGATGAAAAGAACACTACTTAGCTTAGTGCCAACACACAGTAGTATCAGTGCTTATCGTTACCGCCCCCTCTCCCCACTTCCGTTCTCTCTGATCTGCTTCCCTTCCTCTGGCCGCACTGTCTCCAGGGGAAGATGCTCACCTTCTGGGTCCTGCAAGCGCTGAAGGCCTCGCTCTCCCTCACCTCCCTGTTCAGCAGCCCCAGAGGCCTGTGGACCACCCCCTCCACCCCTGCATCCTCCCTGTGTTTCTTCCCCAGCCCTCTGCTAGGCCAGGCCTCTTGTCTCTGGTCCGGTTTGGACTCCAGCAACCACTCCCCCACCGTAGGGCAGCTTTGTGCCCCCCAAACATGATGCTGTTCTGCCAATTCATGGACTTCGTTTGGTTTGTTTTCCTAGAGGCCTTCCCAGAACTTGAGATGGTAAATGTAGCATGGGGTCAGGTCCACAACAGGGACCATTAAAAGTTCCCAGTGAAGAATCAGCCTCTGACAACTGGCCCGTCACAACACAGAGGCTCCAGGAGTTCTCGTTTTCCCAGGAGAGAACAGGAATCCAAAGTTCAGCTGGGCCCCCACCTACATCCCGCACCCCCCCCACCCAGGTGGTTTCCTCATACAAAGGAGGAGGGACAGGAGGAGGACGTCACAGCTTCTGGAGGCCTATTCCTGGGATGTTCTGGTGGAAAGAACCAGGTTCTGTCTTTAGGGGCTTTGTGTGAGACTTGGGGTAGGGTGGGATTGCTGTCTGCCTCCACCCTCAGCCCCGCCCTCCCCCCCACACTCTCTCCACCTTCCAATGGCCTGGAATTCAGTCGATGCTTCTCCTCGCTCTCCACGTGATCATCAGGTTAAGTTTGCGTCATAAGCCTCGGGTTTGACATCTGGCATGCTGTCTGAATCTGCCTGAGTAATGTCTTCCTCTGGTTTTGAAGTTTCTGCCAAGGAGGAATGCCGCTGGAATGCAGCTTCCACCAACACCTGGGCTGCTGGGCCTCGGCCATGAGGCTGACCCGCTGAATGCTGTGGCTCCCCAGGTGTGGGCCATGGAACCTCTGGTGAGCCAGCCACCGTCTCCCAATGAGCATGCCCCCAAGACAGGCAGCCCAGGAAATGGACACCATCTGTGGCTAGGAATGGTGACAACCACCACAAAAATGAACAATAGTAGCTAAGCTATTAAAGCCCGTCCTATATACCAGTCCCTGAGCCAAACACAACCTATGTGGGATCTCATTTAATCACCCAGACAACCCAATCAGATATTAGTATCCCCCATTTTACAGAAGAGGAAACCGAAGCTGTAAAACCGAGCACCTGGCCCGAGGCCACACCGAGCGGGAGCCTGCGCACCAGATAGCCCGGAGTCTTTCCAACAGCTGTGCTCCGCTGCCTCATGGAAGAGGAGTGAAGCTGATTCTGAGCCCACGGAGAGGTTTAGAACAGCAGGTTTAATCAGCGTGAATGACTGAGTGCGTTTGAGCAAGGCTGCCAGCAACCAGCGAAGGGATTCCCCTCTGCCGGGGCTCCAGGCGGAAAAACAAACAGGAGGGACCGGCCATTCCTTGCACTCCCCTCCCAGCCTCCCGGTTCCAGCCCACTTCCTTCTCCCACATGTTTTCCAACCACCCTCCCACCATCTTCCGCCGTCTACCAGAAAGGAGGAGAGATTCTTCTGAGCACCTGTAACATGTTCGTTTCCCTTTGTCATCCATGTGATACTCATTTCAGCTCTGTGAGGTTGGGTATCATTCTTCCAGTATTATCAATGGAGAAACTGAGTCTTCAAGAAGGCAAGTGGCTTGCTCAGGATCACCTCATTGGAAGAACTGGGCTTGCAACAAAGCTATCCTTGACCTAGGGCCTGTACTTGGGCTGCCACACCGTGAAAGAAGAGAGCCTCTGCGAAGTAATTGAACAGATGTCAGAAGCTTGGAGAGCAGGGCTGGGCCTAACGAGGAAGGAAGGGATGGTCAGGGAAGGAGAGATATGCCCTCCTCTGGTGAGCTCAGTGCCTGACCTCTCCCGCTCAGGCCCGCTGATCAGCCGGCCCCATGCCAAAAGAAGTACGACACTGGGCCTTCAGTAGACAGGTGTCTGCGGAGGAAGCCACTGGTCACTGACCTCTTGAGTAGTACACTTAGCACAAGGCAGTGAGACGCACCAGACCAAGAGACATGACCTCCAGATGCCACTGTCTACAGGCCACTCATCAAACCTGCAAATGCTCTGCTTCCTGGGACCTCGGATCACACACTCCTCGTCCACCAGGCTCCGTAGCAGCTCACCCCCTGCAGTCCAGAGGTTCCCAAGGCCAAGGAGCTGGTCAGGCTCTATCACTTCCCTTTAGGGAGAGTGTTTACCTGGGACCACCCAGACCACAGGCTCTGATGCACCCTCGCTGTAGAAACAGAGGTGGGCGGGGAGCAGGCTGATTGCACGGGGCTTGAGAAACTTCAGGGAAGCGCAGGTAGCCATGGAGCCAGACAGCCCTGGGTTAAATCCCATTGCCGCATCCCACACCCTGGGCAAGTCGCCATGCCTCAGTGTTAATATTTGTAAAACAGTGTCAATAATACCTCTACTGTAGTTTTGGTTGAATCAGAAAGTAGGGGATCTTTAAAGCTTTTAATTTTTATTATATAATTACGTATCTTTAAGATTCATGCAGTCAGAAAGAAGAATAATCCCATTCGATGGAGCCAAAAGCCACAGATTGAAATGTTCTCTGTGACTAAGAACTAAAAGATGGTTATTTAGTCTGGAAGTAAGAGTATGGTGATGTCAGAAGAAGAAAGAGGACAGATCCATCTTAGGTGCTGTGTGTGGGTGTGCTCACGGATGCACGCAAGCTGGAGGGGGAGAGAGAGAGAGAGAGAGAGAGAGCGCCAGAAGGAATTTCAATAGGCTACAATTTAGTCTTCGTCTTCAAAGGATTTACGAAAAACTGGAATAAAAACAAATAAAAATAATCATCAAAATAGACCTCTGTGAGGTGCAATGCGTCATAAAAATACAGAGACAGGAGAGTTCACTTCTCCCAGCTTAGGTGGGGTCCTGAGTGATTGGTAATGCTTCCTGGAGGAGTTGTTATTTGAAGGTGGCAATGGGGGTGGTGGCAGAGGGCAACAGGAGAAAGCAGAGGGTATTCCGGGACTCTCAGGTAATCTGAAAAAAAAAAATCCGTATACCAAAATATTTTTACTAGTCAGCTCTGTGCAGTGGGATTGATTTTTTTTGTACCTTTCTGATTATTCTAAATTCCCTAAAGTGAGCAGGAATGATTTTTATATTTAAGAAAAAAATCATTTCAAAGTCAGCATCAACAACAAAATGAGCAAAAAGAGAGTTCCTTTGAGGCTGAAGGTAAGGAGGCAAGAATTTTCACAACTCCAGGAAAGGTGGCAGTAGAGGCGCCCACCTGGGTCTCAACCTCAGCACTGTTGACTTCCTGGGCTGTGTTATTCTCCGTCCGGTGCCTGTAGCATCCCAGCCTCTACAAGCTAAATGCCCCCCACCCTCCTGCCCCAGTTTTAACAATGAAAACTGTCTACAGACATTTACCAAATGTCCCCTGGGGGGCAAAATAGCCCCTGGGTGAGAACTGCCACTTTAAGCCTTGGAATCTTTTTTAAATAAAGATTTTATTTATTTAATTTATTGCCCTGGCTGGTGTGGCTCAGTAGTTTGAGCACTGGCCTGTGAACCAAAGGGTCTCCGGTTCAAATCCCAGTCAGGGCACATGCCTGGGTTGCAGGCCAGGTCTCTAGTAGGGGGTGCATGAGAGGCAACCACGTGTTGATGTTCCTCTTCCTCTCTTTCTCCCTCCTTTCTCCTCTCTCTAAAAATAAACAAATACAATCTTAAAATAAGATTGAGTGGATTGAGTGCCACACCAGCCAGGGCTGGAATCTTTTTTTTTTTTTAACTGAAGCTCTGAAATCTTTGATGTGAAGGAAAAGTCATCCTTACCTGTTCCCTCCAAGCTCTCCTGAAATGCTTCCTTCTTTCACCTAGTCCCAGCCCAAGCCAATAGGCAAAAAGCCTGAACTGAGGTCTCAAGTCTTAACATCCCCTACCTATATGACCTTGGGTGAGTTGAGTGGCCGCTTTACACCTTAGTTTACTTACCTGTAAAATGACGGGAAGTCATTGAGCTCCAAGGTTCCATGAGCTTCTGTGTCAGTGCCAACCTCTTTATGTTGTAAGTGAAGAAAATTTGGAAACATTTTGCCTAAGGTCACATACCTAACCACTGGCAGAACCATTACTAGAACCCAGATCTCTTGATTCCTGCCTACACCCCCTTTCACCCCATGCTGTTCCTTTCATGTCCTCCATGGATTAGAAGTATCCCTTTCTTGTGACCAAGAAAGGAAGAAAAAAATGGAGAGTAACTGGGTCAGGTCACTTTTATGTGCCACTGAGTGAGCAAGACCACAGAGAAGCCTCCTGTCCGTAAATAACAACAGTGCCAATGATGTGACTTTCTGAATGAGCCAAAGCAACGTGCAGCAACGCAGGCCCCATTGGCTCCTTCCAGACAGCGGAGAATCTGGGGGTGATGAGTTGCACACTATTCAATGGCGGGTTGCTGTGACAGAGGGCTGCAAATGCCACTCTGGGGACGTGTTAATGAAGGCTCTGCATGCACAACACGAGAGGCAATTATTCAGTTCTTCCTGGCACTGGCTTCTCCTGGCAGGAGAGCTGCTGACAGGGTTGGAAGGAGTTCAGCAGAAAGTTCACCGAGAGCCAGATGGAGAAGGAACAGAACTTGCTGTCTGGACCAGCCATCACCAAACAGACGGAGTGCTTGTCCATCTGTGTTACCCTTCTCCTGGAGGACGTGAGGAGGAGGTGGCGTGGTGGGAGGGAGAGACTCAGCTAGCAGAGAGAAAGAGATCGGGACCTCTTCCAGCTGTGTGGAAGCCTCCATCTCTGATAACTCTGCAGCCGCTGGGGCTGCCTTCTTTCCTGGCCTGGAGAGGCCAGCCACATGGGGTGCCAGGAGCCACCCGAAGACAAAACATGGCCAGGACATGAGTCAGGAAATGGGGGAGCAAAAGCAGATCAGTTTGCAGATGGGTTGCGTGGTGTTCACTTCCTATGCGGACCCAGCTTCTTTCTCCCTTGCTCACACGGGTGGGGGCGGGGTAGGCGGGCAGTGTGGGGGAAGGTGTCCAGGGCAGAGACGCTTCGAGGTGCTGGAAAGGGGAGTTGGCCACCTTCCTGCTGCTTGGGACCAGCCCTATTAGCGGAATTGTCCAGGTAAATGTGACCCCTGCCACGTGTAGCTGCAGTCAGCATAAAACTAACAACCAGGGCATCTGCGAATACAAGCTGAGTCAGAGGACTTAGAGTAAGTGAGTCCCACACATTTCCTGGGGTGGCTGGTGTTGGAGGGCAAGAGCAGGTTACAGAGTCTGTGGAGGGGCCTATGAGCCCTGGGTATTAGCAGCAGCCTCCCCTACCCCACCTGTTGGCATTTTCAAGCCAGGAGGGGTGTTCTGTTTTCCCGTGTCCCAAAGGCCACTTGTTACTGTCTCAGTGAGTTAGGAAGGCTGCCTGGCTTATCCTGGGTCACTGGCATCAGCCACATGCCTCTGTTCTATTTCTAACTGCTTCAGGAGACGGCTGTACCACCTAACAACCGCGCCCAGGAAGTCACCATCACTAACTCAAGTGAAGCATCATCCTGGGTCAGTGGCCTGGTTAGATGAGCAATAGTGAGACTGTGGACAGGTCAAGGTGAGGTTCACAGGAAGGGAGAGAGTGGAGTCTTCTCGGTGCAGCTACTCCTGATGGAGGGGTTGGGGAGTTGGACGCCAAGATGTCCTCAGGATGCGTTAGTCCTAGTCCTGGCAAGAACTCAGGCTAAAATAATAGAACCACCACACCAGGCCCCCTGAGGACTCTCCTGGGGACCTGGACAGCACCCGCCTGAGATTGGGTGGGTAGCTTGTTAGGCTCCAGCTAACTTGGGCAGAGTGCAATGACAGCTACCAAGGGCGGGGGAGGGAGCTCTCCAAAGGATGCCCCTGCTCAGTGAAGCCCCCCAAACTCCTTAATGCATCATGCAGGACCCTCTGCCCCAGGGGCCTTCTCACCTCATGCACATCTACCCTAGGACCTACCCTTCTCTCCGCTAAGTGGACAATGGAGCATAGTGCAGGGGATTTCAGACTTTACCTGCATTGGAACCACCTGGAAAAATTGTCAAGATCACAGATTCTGGGTGCCGTTCCCTGAGATTCTGATTCAGTAAGCACGGGCAGGACCCGGGATGCTGCACTTTTATCAAACATCCTGGGAAACGCCCGAGCGGGTGTTCTCCGAATACCACTTTGAGAACCCTGGTTCCACAAGCTGAGCTCAGACTCTGAGGTCAGGCCAGAGTTCAAATTACTGCTTTGCCTCTTGCCAGCTGTAGGACCAGTGAGCCTCGGTTTCCCCACCTGTGAAATGGGAATGATGACAGTTCCTGATGGGAATGATGACCTTCGTGCTGTGCGGATGAAAGAAGATGATTGATGTAAAG